>ML785555.1:282235-292930 GCA_009831015.1 Picea engelmannii
AAGAATATTCCCCAAAATATTCCCTCCAAAATTTCCCCCTCAAATTGTTCCCTCCAAAATTTCCCCCAAATTTTTTTGCTTATTTTCCCTTAAAAATTAAAAACATTATTTACTCTTTTATTTTGTTATACATGTTAAATACAATATTTATCATGTTTATTTATTTATCCCACATTTATTAAACATATTGATAATCCATATAATTTTAGGTATATATGTAGACAATATACCTAATTTTTATTTATCCCACATTCATTTTACTAACATTGATTTATATCATATATGTTATATATACATAGTCTTTATTTTATTTTATTTTATTTTATTTTATCTTTTTACATTGTGTTATATTTTAGGAAGTATTTGTTAAAGGATTTGGAGCAATCTCCAAGGAAGAAACATCAAGAAGACATCAGAGGAGGATCCATCATTTTAGAGGTTAGTTATTTTTAAAATTCTTACCAATTACCAAAACAACAATTATAAGATTATATTTGAATCACATAATAATTTTTCATGTGAAAATAAAAAAACCTTAAATTTGTTTAGATGTTTTCTAATTTTTTCTAAAAAATACCCAACTTTTTAAAAATATTGACTCTTTTCAAAAAATCTTAACAAAATCCTTAATAATTTTTGATAAAAAAAAAGTCAAATTTAGGTATAGTTTTTAATTTTTTTTTGTTTGTTTACTTAAATTTTATTAGTTTTGGCGCATGGTGGTTACTCGACAATGTTCATGCCTTATTCAAGGGGGGCCGAGTAGATTTTGAGCATATCCCTTCCCTGGCCAACCCTGTGGAAAAGTTGTGGTTGTGCCCATGACTTGGCCACGGGGCTAGCCCCCAGCGACCAACTCATGGTCCCGGGGATAGTGACTTGGCCGTGGGGGGCCAACCCCATGGCCAAGCCGTGGGAGTGCCCATGGCTTTGCCAAGGGGTTGACCAAGCTAGGGTGATGTCGGGCATCTCCCCAACCCCCATGGCCAAGGCATGGTCATGGCATAAGCCCAATAACTCCATGGGTCAAAATGTTTTACATATGGGTAAGAAAACTTAAAAAAAAATAAAAACATTAGTGTTGATATTCAATGTTGTTTTTTTTAGTTTATTATAATGTGAAAGGCCTAATTTTATTTTTTCATCTTAATACAGGAAAATGACAGGAAAAAGATTATCTATGAATATATCTGGATCACGACTTGCAATAATGGCATCCAAAAATGTAACTGGAATATCCATGAATGTTAGGCAAAAAAATGATAGCATAACACTTGATCTATCAAAGACATTGAAGAATGTTAGAGAGTGGAAATCTGTGGAAGGTGAAAACAAACTGGAATATTCTCGATTTGTTAAAGACAAGCAATGAAACAATGGAGATCATGTATATTTGTATTGTGCCGAATTAGAACATGTGGAAGGAAATTATCAGGAACTTGGCTTGTTACGAGATATATGTTTGGTGCCAACCACAAGTATTTTTTATGCACTTGTCAAACAAGGGAGAACTTATATCAAATTTAGATATTGTTTCACATTGAGAAATTATAACAAGAATGAATGATTTTCAGAATTACGTGCATCCATCGTTGATGACATTGAGAAAGACAATGTAAGTTTCATATTTCTATTTTTGTGTCATTTATTATTTTTAGTATCATGGTAATTTTTTAATTTTATTTAACATGAAAATGTTGTATTTTAATTTTACAGGATTTTGCTGAACAACTTTCACATATGTTAATGGGGATTTACTCTATAGAGAATAATATCATGGATGTCATCAACACTTTTCATATTGAAAAGACACAAGAAGCAATGAAAAATAAACATAAATTAATGGAGGTTGAACCTGCAATAGTAGAGAGAGAGAATAACATGAAATAAGAAAGAAAAATCCTCATTCTATAAATCCTAAAAGGGTTACATTTGAAAATGAGGAAACTCCAAATGAATATTTTGTTGATATTGGTCCCAATGAGGTTATCACTCCTTCCCGCAAAAATAAAAAACAAGATAAACACAAAAGAGCGATGGTTGATGATGAATCTATTCTTATTTATTATGAAGAAATCATCAATTTAGATGAAACACATTTACATCATAAGAAGAAGAAAACAAATGTTGATAATGTTCAAGAAGTCATCATTAATTTAGAGCATTATAATGAAAGTCTTAAAGGTAGCAGAGAAATAATAACACCAGGTGTTGATCAGGGGATGGTATTATGAAAACAACACAAAATTTCATTCAAAATAGAATGAGGATGAAATACTTAGTTGATGATGGCCACACATTTCATTTGAATTTAAAATAACTTTATAAACGCATAGAAGGGCATGAAAAATATCAAATTAGAAAACCACATCATTTTCATATTCACAATTTGAAAGCATTGATTAGGTACAATCCAGATGCACATGTGGTTGACTACCTAGTTCTTGTTGACCCAATGGAAGTTCCTACAAGGGAAGAATTTGATAGATGAAAATGTTTTGACTATAAATATTATGCGATTTTTTAAAATCATTCTATAGAGGCTAATAGAGAATTGGTGCAAGAATATCCCAATAATACTTTTTTTGATACGATAAAAAAGAGATGGGATGGATTCTGATAGACCTGAGATATAATAACACTTTCCAAATAGCTCAGATCTGCAACAAAATTTCTAGAAAATGATTTCTTTAAACCCTAGAAACCCTTCAATGTTTACCAGTGGAAAAATGTGGGTAGGATATTACGAATGCAAACTGAGAATAAAGAATTGTGTAATGGAGTAACAAGCCAGCTAAAGATAGCCACAATACACAAGAGAAAATGAGGATACTGATTTGTGGAATCGTTTGAGGGTTCAGGACACGGTCTGGAAAAATACATCTCAACAAACCTTCACAACAATAGATGATTTTAGATGGGACTTCAAAAACTCATGAAACTTTCCAGACAATGGATATATCTTCCTTTGAAATTGATCTAATGTATAACTTGCAAAAAAACTACCTCGAATCGTGATGACCTCTAGACATAACAAAATCGATCAATTTTAAATGTGCATTCAAACCTTAGGATTAAGTTAAAATTTAATCACAAAGATAGACAAACCCTATTGTATGCTAATTATCCAAATATTGATTCTTGAATGATCCGTTAGAATTAAAATAAAAATGTTATTGTATTAATCTCAAAAAAAATATTTAATTTGTCAGGAATTTTTTTTAAACGAGGTTTGACTAAAAAAATCAAATCTGAAATATCCTAGTTCATTTGGAGATGGGGCCTCTTATCTTGGTGAAAAGTTTCAAACAAAACAGTACTTGGAGACCCTTATACCAAATAATGAATACAAGGATAATCCAAAGTATGACAAATTGTACGGAATTCTCTTATGTAGGAAACCATAAAAATTTAAATCAAATCTTCAAAAGTTGCTAAAAATTTTCAATTTAGTTTTATATGAAAAAAACTAAGTACTAAACATTATCTTTTAGGGATATAAAAGATAAATTAGGAATAACATAGTTGTAAACCATACCTGATAAAATCAATATTTTTTCAATCCTTGCTCAATTAAGAAAACAACCATGATCTTACTGTCATTAAGCATAAGATATTTTCACCAAAATAAAAGAGACTTACACCACAATGCTTGAGCAACAAAAAATCCTGTATTCTCCAATATAATCCCCATTTACAAATGAGAGGCCTTCCCCTTTTATAGATTAAGAGGAACCCTAAACCATTTAGAAAAACCATGGGTAAAAACAATACCGTGGGTAAAATCATTGAACCACGAGCCAAATAATATTTAAATGTGCTCTTAGAGTAAATAATGAGTATATCATTTGATGCATTCGAATCATAATAAAATAGTTATTTTCTTTTCATTGACAAGGTCAATCACCATAAAATAATATTTTTTATGATGCACCCCCTTTAAGAAAGGGTCAAAGTGGTCAAATGAGTTCAACACCTTTCTCTATTAATGAAATAAATCATGTGCCAGGGTCAAATTATTCCTTCCGCATAAGTTGAGATATTAAACATGTGCTCAAATAGAAAAAGAGGTGCTCCATGTGTCTAATGGGTCCAATAATACTGCAATGTTTAATATATACCTAGGATGATAGGTCTAAATCCTGTTTATGTTTAGATCTATAAGGTTAAAAAAAAAACCCTGCAAGGATAAAATATCCCCCTGTGTTTTTATAGAAGTGATACTCCTTTGTGTTAGGGTCCTAACCCGCACATAGGTAGAACAATATATTCGGATGTAATAAAGGTCAATATTAATAAGGCCTTGCAATAAAATAGAATAAGTCGAATGTAAGAAGACCTAATAGAAGCTTCCACTGCTAGAAGGATCTTCCTTTAGATGCTTATCTTGATAGACATATTTAGTATAAATAGGATTCAAGGGTATGAGAACCCTAGCTTGGAGATTATTGTAATAGAGATTTTCTTGACTGGAGGTTTCCCCCTCGAAGAGGACCATGAACATTTCTCTCAGAATCAAAGTGCTATTTCTGTTGTTATTCTTATATCATTTCAGTGTTATTGTAGTGATTAATATGGTTATATTGTTGTTATTCTTCCATTTCTAGCATTTTATTTCTGTTCTACATACTTTTTATATCTGGTATATTACAAGTGGTATCAGAGCATTTTCCTTGGCATAAATTGTGGGTGATTTTTTTTTCCAGGGTAGATATGTATTCTGGCGCCTTTAAGCCACAAAGATCTGGCGTTATGTGCATAAACCCACGGTTGAGGGATTCATATGCGCAGGAAATACAAGTGGTTATTAAGTGCACATATGTTGGCCACCCTTGTAACCCCTCTTGGTACCCCTTCGAGTGGTAGCACATCAGACAACACATGTGTATGGATCAACCTAGATTTCCTGAATCCCTCTTTAGATAAACTGATCAACCGCCTGACTGCTATAGTGCCACTGAGAACAACACTTGGGAAGATACTCTCTAGTACCTGGGTAGTCGGGTAGTACGGCTAAGAGTACGGTATATCCTCCTTAGTTAGTGCCCTGAGATATTGGGATGAGTACTACTATTCGACCCCACATGTATATCAGAGAGCTATAGCACAAAAAAAACCCTTGTCTGTAGAACCCTTGAATACCTAACCCTTGGGGACAGAAACATAAACAAATTAAAAGATACAAGTTCTATTTCTGTGCAACTGTGTTTGGGTTTCCAAGCATATACACATTTATTTCTGGTTAAGCATTTGGGTATTTCCTCTCTGGAGTAATCTTCAGACTGGAGTATAACTCCTCTCTGAAAAAAATTTCACCATTATTTGAGACCTATTCCATTGGATTCATCTCTTCTCCCTTATCACAGTCATACATATAACTTTTCGGCAAAAGTTTTGACCTCGCCTGCCCCTTTTCAGCTCCCCCATCCTGATTGCCCATGCTCATAGCCAAGACTTGGAAGCTCGCTTCAACACCTTGCAATCTAGTCTCATCGAGACCCAACAAGAAGTGAAACAACTCAGTGCCAATGTTGCTGCCATCAATACAACCATCCAGTCCTCAATGGAGAAAATCAAACAAGACCTCACCACCCAACTTGAATCTTTCTTTTCAGCACTTTGCAACAAATTGTATATCCCTACAGATAACCGTTCCTCTTCCTCACCTCCACATACTAAAGGTGAACATTCCTCTCATTCCCATAACTTTCAGAACCATCACTTTCAACGTGACCTATGCCTTCCACGGGTGGATGTGACCAATTTGATGGGTCAGACCCCACTGGTTGGGTAACCCAAATGGAACATTATTTCTCTTTATACGACATTACAGATGACTTGGAAAAACTCTAGTATGGTGTTCTCCATCGAGATCAAGAACGTTGGCAATGGAGAAAAACTTCTCGTCAAGGGTATATTGCTTGGACACACTTTGTGGCAGAGCTTTATGAATTCTTTGACACTGACACCAACCATTTGGGCCATTTGTCAAAGTTGAAACAATCAGGAATAGAGGAATACTTTATAGCTTCCTTTGAGCACCTAGCTTTTCGGAAAGAGCGCATGTCTGATGCTTTTTTTCGAGAATGTTTTATCAATGGCCTCAAGGATGAGATTTGGGCCCATGTCCTCATGGCTTGGCCTCAGAGTTGGGTGGAGGCTACTAAAAGAGCTAAAGAAGCACAATAGGTTGTATCTTCTCAAAATAAAAAACCCTCCTTTATCCCTCGCCCTAAACCAGCAAATCCCACTACTCCCTCCACTCCACTAAAGATCCAAAAATTGACCAGGGCTGAAATGGATGAACGCCAACTCAAAGTCCTTTGTTATAGTTGTGATGACAAATATTTCCTGGGCCACAAGTGTAAGGAAAAAAAGTTGTTTATGGCCATCTCCGAGGATATTTCGGAAGAGGATATTAAAACTCCCCTTCTATCTGAGTCACCTAAAACCCCTAACATAACCCCTCCCTCGGACCCTCCCGAGGTAGAAACGATCATTTCCCTCAATGCTCTCACTGGCTTCTCCTCTCCCCAAACCCTCAAGCTAATCGGTTACATCAAGCATCGGAAGGTCATCATTCCGGTTGATAGTGGAAGCACCCATAATTTTATTCATCATCGCATTGCCCAAGAAACTCATTGCTACATCCATGCCATCAATAATTTCCAAATCATGATTGCCAATGGTGGCTCCATGAAATGTGGAGGGCGTCGTGAAAATGTGTGTCTCCAAATTGGTGACTACCACCTGAAATCTCATATGTTTTCTATCGACATGGGAGGTTGTGACATTGTGTTGGGTGCAGACTAGATAAGGACTTTGGGTCCCATTCTCATGGATTTTTAGGAATTAACCATACAATTTGACCAGGAGGGCCACCAATATAAGTTCCAAGGCATCACCATCGGTTCACCTGAGATCATTAGTTCCCATCACATGGAAACACTTTTCAAAAAGGATCATTCTGGTGTTATTTCTCAACTCCATGCCATACAAGCAACAAAAACACCCTTGGTGCTGCCAGACCTCCAAGCCATCCTTTATAAACATCAAGTGGTCTTTTCCACTCCCTAGGGACTCCCTCCTTTATGTGGTGTTCATGATCATTCCATTCCCCTTGTACCCAAAATCCTTCCTCCCAATATCCACCCATATCATCACCCCTTTTCCAAAAAGTATGAAATTGGGAAAATGGTCCAAGAACTCCTTAATGCAGGTGTTATCTGCCCTAGTACGAACCCCTACTATTCGCCTGTGGTCATGGTCCTGAAGAAAGAAGGTTCTTGGATAATGTGTCCCAACTTTTGTGCCCTCAACAAACTTACCATTAAAGAGAAATTTCCCATTCCTGTCATTGATGAACTCTTGGATGAATTGAGTGGCGCCCAATTCTTTACTAAACTTGATCTTCATTTGGGCTACAACTAGATACGCATGAAAGAGGTAGACATTCCCAAGACTTCCTTTAGAACTCATGAGGGACACTATGATTTTTTGGTCATGCTCTTTGGCTTGTGTAATGCCCCCTCCACCTTCCAAAACCTCATGAATCATGTCTTCCATCCTTTTCTCCATCATTTTGTCTTATTTTTCTTTGATGATATCCTCATTTATAGCAATACCTGGACAAAACATCTTGCTCATGTGGATCAAGTTCTCCATCTACTCTGTCAGCACCAACGTTTCCTGAAACAGTCTAAATGTGATTTTGGCGCCTTAGAAGTAGAGTACTTGGGTCATCTGGTTGGAAAGGACAACACCAGGGTAGATCCTAAAATGATTGAAGCTATGCAATATTGGCCTCACCCAAAGACTCTCAAAAGATTGCATGGATTTCTGGGCTTAATAGGTTATTATCGCAAGTTTGTTAACAATTATGGAAATATTGCAACACCTCTCATTGCTCTCCTAAAAAAGAACTCTTTCACTTGGACTCCAGCTATTGCTCAAGCTTTTCAAACCTTGAAGATGTCCATGTGCACCACCCCAGTCCCGGCCCTTACTGATTTCACAAAGACCTTTGTCTTGGAATGTTATGCTTCAGGGAAAGGAATTGCTATTGTCCTTATGCAAGAGGGTCAACCTTTGGCCTTAACCAACAAGAAACTATCTAAAAGAAATCTAGGCAATTCTGCATGCTGTTGATTTGTAGCACCCTTATCTATTGGGGAAACACTTCCAAATTAAGAGAGACCATCAAAGCCTCAAGTATTTTATGGAACAACGCATTTCCTCCCCAGAGCAACAAAAATGGGTAACTAAGCTATTTGGATATGTTTATGAGATCATTTATAAGAAAGGCAAAGAAAATGTGGTTGTGGATGCAATTTCCCACAAATATGAAGATGAAGGATCCCTTTTTTCTCTTTCCTTAATTGGCTCCAAGCCATTCGCTAGGAATGACTACAAGATCCCAAAAATTCGCAGCTGATCCAACAATTGCAGTCCAGTGCTCCAGCTCCCCTAGGGTACTCTTGGCTCCATGGTGAGATTCGATACAAAGGTCATATGCATTTAAGTAAACAGTCAAAGATTAAATCCACGGTACTTTCTGAGCTTCATGCTACACTGATAGCGGGGCACTCTAGGTTCACCAAAACCTATAACAGGGTCAAACGTTATTTTTTCTGGGATGGTATGAAGCAGGACATTCGTAATTTTGTCACCGAATGTGATGTGTGTCAACACAACAAGGGAGAAACAATCAAATCTCTGGGAACACTACAATCACTCTCGATTCCACCTGTTATTTGGAAGGACATCTCTATGGATTTTATTACAGGCTTACCCAAATCGAGAAATAAATCGGTCATCATGGTGGTTGTTGATTTCCTTTCCAAGTATTCTCATTTCTACGCTCTTCAACACCCATTTACAACATCCACAATGGCTCAAATTTTCATGGATCAGGTCTTCAAGCTTCATGGCATGCGACACTCTATTGTTTTTTATCGCGACCCAAATTTCACGAGCAATTTTTGGCAAGAACTATTCAAGCTCCAAGGCACGAAATTGCATCTCAGTACAAATTATCATCCCTAGACTGATGGTCAAACAAAAGCTGCCAACAAGTGTTTGGAAACATATTTGAGGTGTTTTTCCTTGGAAAAGAAAAATCAGTGGGCTCAATGGTTACCCCTAGCTAAATGGTGGTACAACACTTCATACCATACAACTACAAACATGAATCCTTTTGAAGTGGTATATGGATAGAATCCACCTTCAATTCTCTCATACTTACCTGGTGTCTTGAATGTCTAAGAGGTTGAACAAACACTTACAGTTCGAGAGGCTATTCTCTGCACCCTCAAAGAGAATTTGGTCATGGAATAGAATTGCATGAGGCAACAAGCAAATCAAGGTCACTCTGAATGTCAATTTGAAGAAGGGGATCAGGTGTTTCTTCTCTTGCAACCTTACAGGCAGAATTCCCTCAATTCCAAGCATTGTCAGAAGCTAGCACCCAAATTTTATGGTCCTTATACAGTTCTCAAGTGTGTGGGATAGGTGGCCTATCAGTTAGCTTTTACCATTCATTCGAAGATACATCCTATTTTTCATGTTTCCTGCTTAAAGAAGGTAATCAGAACTAAGTGACAAATTCAAACCAACCTTCCCGAGTTAGCCGAATAAGGATCCATTTGGATACAACCACAAGCCATTTTGGACTAGCGTGAGCATCGCATGCATCAGAGAACCATCAAGGAAGTGTTAATCCATATGAAAGATACAACTCCAACAGATGCCACTTGGGAACCAGCTACCATTCTGCAACAAATTCCACATCTCAAGCCTTGAGGACAAGGTTTCTTTTAAGGGGGAGGACATGTTAGGGTCCTAACCCGCACATAGGTAGAAGAATATATTCAGATGTAATAAAGGTAAATATTAATAAGGCCTTTCAATAAAATAGAATAATTCGAATGTAAGAAGGCCTAATAGAAGCTTCCGCTTCTAGAATGATCTTCCTCTCGATGCTTCTTTTGATAGACATATTTAGTATAAATAAGAGTCGAGGGTATGTGAACCCTATCTTGGAGATTATTGTAATAGAACTCTGCTCGACTAGAGGTTTCCCCCTCGAAGAGGCCAATGAACATTGCTCTCAGAATCAAAGTGCTATTTCTATTGTTATTCTTATATCATTTCAGTGTTATTGTGGTGATTATTCTGGTTATATTGCTGTTATTCTGCCATTTCTAGAATTTATTTCTGTTCTGCATACTTTTTATATCTGGTATATTACACTTTGTATTTTTTTAAAGATAAATCTTGATATCTTCAGACCTATTGATGGGCGAAATTGACTGCTCATCAGCTGGAGGAGTGAATCCGGTCCAGGGTTGTCTAATTAACACAAGTTGTTTGGATTAATCCACTCCGACGGGTTTAGCGGCTCTGTTGGCTGATCTAAGTCCTAAAGAAAGAGAAAAAAAAACAAAACTAAAGGAAATGCAATAACTTAATAAATAACAATTGTTGAAAACTATATATACATCTAATATATATTTACAGTTTAATTAACTAATATTTATAAAATAACTCTACTTATCATATGTACAATACATACAAATAATTCTAATTCTAAGATATATATATATATATATATATATATATATATATATATATATATATATATATATATATATATATATATATATATATATATATATATATATATATATATATATA
>ML785555.1:292983-304337 GCA_009831015.1 Picea engelmannii
ATATGTACAAAATACGAATTTTAATCTAAATCCGTGAAAATCGAATGTAAATTGATTTTTTAAACAACAATAAAACTATTATCTAATCTTTATGATTTGTTTTCTTATAATGTTTATATAAAAGAAATCAAATATCAAACTATCTAATTAAACATAAGAAATAACAGATGATAAAAAATGTCTTGACTATAGGGGGGCTTCTATATTTATTATGCTAACAAAAAAATAACAGGCTGACCTGTTGTCGCATCCAATATTTGTTCAGTGTGTAGCATCCAATCTCCTTGTCTGATGAGGTAAACCTGCAACAGATCCTACAATTACTTCTCATAAATGTGAAGCAATAATGATGGAATTCAAATGATAGAACATATAAGAGATACGATCACAACAATCTCGTAATTTCACAAGCAGCCACATTAAGATAAATCCTGCTGTGAGAACTTGTGTATAAACGTTTAATAAAAGATAAAGATAAATCTCTTAATTTCAAGTTTGAACAAAATGATTACTGTGTGTTAAATATGGAACACAAAACATGGATAATATATAAATTTTTATCATATCAACTTGTAGTAAACCATGACAGCGAAAGCAATCATAATCTAATTGAAAATTGAAATAATCATGACTTGAATAAAACCACAATACGGAAAAGCTAAAGCTGTGACAAGTATTATATTTCATTCAAGTCTGTAAATGAAAAATCCATAGACTTGCCCCAGGCATAGGTGATCTCATGTTTACAAAATAACATGTTTATATAGGTTCCAAGAACAAAATGTTTCCTGTTGATAACATCAAATCTATTCCAAAAATATGGGGGATGCAACCTCCCTGGTTTTACTTGATATCAAAATACCAATAGCCTAATCTATTTACTAAAAAACACAAAGTTGATATGGCTAGAAGATGTCAACAGTGCTTCATATCTCCTTGAAATCATGGGTTCCTGTTAACAAATGAAAATGGGGAAATTTTAGATATGTTTTCAATTGTCAAATGAAACAATTCAAAATTTTCTAACTGGCTACAAAATCTTACGATTCTGTAGCTAGTTATACTTACAACTACAATCATATTTTATTCAACAAAAAAAACAATTAATCTTTATAAGAAAGGCAATCTATTCAATCAAATCATATATGCTAATTTGAGAGTGACGAAATCATACTAAAATCCAAAAAGATCATACCTGAAATTATGGGATTAAAACATATCAAGCAATCTTGGAGTTTACGATTGCTGTTGCTGCCTCTACATTCTTAAAAATGATAGATCCTGTAGTTTTTAGGCGTTTCTCCTTTGCTTGAGTTATGGATTGGAGTCTACTATTCTTGTTTGTCAACAAATCCACTTGGTCCTTTAAACATTTAAGCCGGGACTATAGCAAAGGCTCATCCGTATAATACCTATCGATCCAGGATCGACATTCATCACACTATGGCTATAGAGACTGTGCATTAGCACTGACAACATTAAGGATTGGAGAATCATCCACGCAAAAGGTAGGTTTATCATAGAGTCGAATGGCAGGAAATTTGGGATTATCCTTTAGACATGGAGGCAGGTTGCTAACATAATCATAGGGTTTGTTAGGGAAAAGTCCATATGACATTGGATCCTCTTCGGCCAAGAACCTTTCAATTTCTGAATCCGAGTCTTCACTTACCTCAATTGTGTTTTTTGTGTCTGCATAGGGTTTGGATTTGTTTCGAGCACATCATGAAATCAAACGACCAACCGTTTTATTCTTGTAATTAACATCGAAGCTTCCCATTGGCTTCTTCCCTGTGGGTTTTTAAACAGTTTTAGTGCAACCCTTTGGGTGCGAACCCGGTTGATTGTCTGGTTGAGTAACATCAGGGTAGGTTGGGGGTTCAATATTAGGGGCAAGATCACAGGGCAGGAGTGGTGGAGAAGAGGCTGTAGTGTTCACAAGGGTTTCAACAATAACCGATTTATCAACCTATCCCAACTCACTATTGCCAAAGCTATTTCGTAAGACAAAGGCATCCCAACAATCGTTGTGTTATTACAACTGATGCACAAGGATAATTTTAATTAAACCATGATGGAATAAAATCGAATCAGACCTCTACCTCCTAAACCATTTCCCCATCTTGTAGAGACTTCTAAGCAGGAAGTAGGGCATGTTCAATGGGAAGCCAATGAAACTCATAAGCAATTGCAGGTATACAGGAAAATTAACCCAAATATTCCTTCACATGTAATGAACTATTTCACAATAGTAACAAGATAATGCCACCTAGGTTTTAAAGATGAGACAGGCATACCTCGATCGCAACTAGTAATTTTCTGTGAGGTGAACATCAAAGTCCAGGGGATCTCTTCAACTATTGCGTACTTGAACCATTTTTGCCCGAAAGCTGGTAAACCTGTAGCATGGCTTAAAAATTCTTCAGTCACCTCTAGTTGCACGTCACCTATCTTTGCTCTGCAACCATTGAAGGTCAATGCAAACTCTTGGGCAACTCTCAGATTGAAACCCTTAAACTTTTCAATGAACGAATGCCAACCGTTCCTTTCTAAATCGTCCCTAGAGTTATCATATGATAGAAAGGTTTGGATGCCATTGGGCTCGATCCTTACCACTAGAGCCATGGAAAAAAAAAGGGAATCAACACAGAACTCACAGGTAGGGTTTGATAAAAAGCCACAGAGCCATAGCCCCGAGTTTCAACAAAACAATGCTATGACAGTTCAAACGGTAGGCAGAGGCGTTAATCACCATGTGTGGGAATGAAATCGTGAAGACCGAGACCATACAAAAGAGTAATGGCATGCTGTAATTCATATGACACCTTGGCATTGGGTACTGATGAGGATCAGAACACTTGAAAAATCATAGTACGCACATTCATAGCTTGATTACAAAGGTAAGTGCATCAAATAAAAATTGAATAATTAAAAGTTTTATGAATCAAAACTCCATTAATTTCAATTGAGTATTAATGAATGGAGGTATTTACTTATGTAACCAAGGCACGTTTAGAACCAAGGAGTTATAAACAAGGAGAACAATCATGTTCATAGAAAAAATATGACAATTCAATAATAGACCATATGAACAGTTTTCCTTTAATAAAAAATTGAAACAAAGTGTCAATTCCAACTATGAGTTTTCATGCTTACAGTCATGAAAACAAAAATTGAAAGGAAGATATGTAAAAAGTGACAAGTGGCAAGTGTCATTTAGTGACAATGGTCATGATGACTAATGAAAATTTAGAGACCCTGTGTAGGCAGCTATGTAGATTATTTAATAAAAATGACAATTGTATTATTGTTGCCAACAATGGCGACATGCTGGGAGAAGGAGTTATCTCTGTAATACAAATGAGTTCAGGTTAGAGAAATCTGAAAGACTTCAAATCGAAGAGAAACTGCAAGGTTATTTGAACATATTTTTAAAAAAAAAGAAAGACACATCCTAGTTTCAGATACCTTTCGTTTAAAAGAATGAAACCTGGTGACAAACTTGGCAAAAGAAAGACATGACATTTAAGTTAATGTCTCTGATACTGTTGACAGGGCCACTGCTGCCAACAGGCATTCATAGCCTCGACATGGATGTCAATTAACCCACTCTGACGTCTGTATCCTATCCAAGAAATTTCAAATGAGAACGAAGGATGTTTATGGCCAACACAAAGTTCATACCTGAGAATTTTCTTTTACCTGACATTGCTTCATTGCCCACAGGCTTGTTCAGTACCTCGATGAAGTTATCTTGGCATCATGCATGCATTTACCCGCTACCAGCAGACCTGTTCATTGTTCCGTTGGGTTTACAAGCACTTCCCACAGCTCTTTGAGAATTTATTCACATTCTGATATAGTTTTAAAGATATTCAATAGAGCGGGGTGACACTAAAAATTCTGGTTTCTTAACACAACTTAATATTTCCATAGGCCTTTAAATTTTCTAGCAAACCTTTATCAAGATCTGAAAAATAGTTCGTTAATAGAACTAATCTTCAAGGATGGGGAGATGTCATTGAGTTGCTTTCTTAAAGAGCAGGGACAACATAAAGATACCTTTTAAAGATATTCTTGAATACTTTCAAGTGCAGATTGAAATCGAGGATTCGACTTTCAGACAAAAGACGCCTTCAACCAGCCTACAATTTTAGAGAAAGACATCAATAGATGTTCCAACAGCCTTTGACAACTATTTTTGAGGTGAAGCATTATGTTTCTCTTTGTCTGAGATAGACTGTAAAACAGGGATGTTCAACTCAAAAGGACCAAACAAATAAAATGAAAACAAAACACACCAACGAAGAAAAAATGGAAAGCAAAGAAATCCAAACAAAAAAATATGTATAGAAGGTGTATCTAAAAAAATTATGGAAAAATCCCTTAGGAGACTGAAAGAAATAGAAAAATCCTGTTTGAGGTGAAAGAAGTCCTACCCGTGGTACCTCGGGTCAGGGTTGAGTTTACGATTCAGATATCTTTATTCTCCAATTAAGATTTTCATGATGATACTGTGTTTTTTGAAAGCAAAGAGAAGAGGATCAAATGGACTTCCCTGACAACAGTCGTATTATGGTTCTCGTGGTGCGCCCACTTGCATTCATGACTGTATTATTACAAAGAGAAATAGTAAGGAATAAAACTGAAAGAAACCTATTCCTAACACTACCCTAACTATTAAACAAATCAGAATACTACGTGAAGTCATGCTTCCAATGTAGCCATCGAAGTAACTCCAATCCTGCAATGGAAACAAAATCAAACATTACTAATAAGAATGGTAATATATCAAAAAATGACGTAAACATATCACGCTTACCTTCATAATCATCATCTAAAAAAAAAGTAAGCATGATCTTACCATTCCCTTGAATATTCTTGTTGTACGAATCTTCTAGCCGTTGTGCAATCTTGTCATGATAAGGGTCATAATGGCATGGACGAGTGTAAGTAAGTTTAAAAAAATTGTCAAGATTACGAGGAAATGAAATAACCATCAACCAAGGCCGAAATGCCTCATCCTCCTGACAATTCTCTAAGTGTTCATTAATTTCTTCACATGGAGGATCTAAAAGAAATATGTCACGCCTACTTCCAAGATACTTAGGTAAAAAGAAAGCAAGCATAACTTTATCTTTATTATGAAATTTTTTTATATATGAATATTCAAGCCATCCTAAGATCCTCTCACAAAAATGAGGATTCAAACCATGACTTTGATGAAACAAATATATCGATGGGAAAAGCATCATAAGAGGATTTATGACATCATTCAGATCATTGGTTTGAATGCTTCCTTTGATGAGATTGATCATTTCAAAATGTGAAGTATAAACATTACAATTCGAGCTGATCAAAGAGCGAATATGTAACGTAGAATGTTTGATCTCCATAAGATATAGTGCATTGTCTTTTTCAACAACAAATTGTGTAAAATCATCTCGCAACACGCCCTTTTCCCGTATGAGTGATGAAAGTGAACAAGCGTCAAATCCAACTTTATCAACGTTAGGTTTGGGATTAATTTCACCAAAATTTAGCATATTGAAAGGACATGATTGTGGCGGAAAAGAGTAGGATGTTGTAGGTAAGATGTCAAGTAAAATCAGGGAGGTTGCATCCCCCATATTTTTGGAACAGATTTGATGTTATCAACAGGAAACATTTTGTTCCTGGAACCTATAGAAGCATGTTATTTTGTAAACATGAGATCATCTATGCCTGGGGCAAGACTATGGATTTTTCATTTACAGACTTGAATGAAATATAATACTCATCACAACTTTAGCTTTTCCGTATTGTGGTTTTATTCAAGTCGTGATTATTTCAATTTGCAATTAGATTATGATTTCTTTCGCTGTCATGGTTTACTACAAGTTGGTATGATAAAAAATTATATATTATCCATGTTTTATGTTCCAGATTTAACACAGTAATCATTTTGTTCAAACTTGAAATTAAGAGATTTATCTTTATCTTTTATTAAACGTTTATACACAAGTTATCACAGCAGGATTTATCTTAATGTGGTTGCTTGTGAAATTACGAGATTTTTGTGATCGTATCTCTTATATGTTCTATCATTCAAATTCCATCATTACTACTTCACATTTATGAGAAGCAATTGTAGGATCTATTGTAGGTTTACCTCATCAGACAAGGAGATTGGATGCTACACACTGAACAAATATTGGATGCGACAATAGGTCAACCTGTTATTTTTTTGTTAGCATAATAAATATAGAAGCCCCCCTATAGTTAAGACATTTTTTGTCATCTGTTATTTCTTATGTTTAATTAGATAGTTTAATATTTTATTTCTTTTATATAAACATTAGAAGAAAACAAATCATAAAGATTAGATAATAGTTTTACTGTTGTTTAAAAAATCAATTTACATTCGATTTTCACGGATTTAGATTAAAATTTGTATTTTGTACATATTATATATATCTTAGAATTAGAATTATTTGTATGTATTATACATATGATAAGTAGAGTTATTTTATAAATATCAGTTAATTAAACTGTAAATATATATTAGATGTATATATAGTTTTCAACAATTGTTATTTATTAAGTTATTGCATTTCCTTTAGTTTTTTTTTTTTTTTTCGCTTTCTTTAGGACTTAGATTGGCCAATAGAGCCGCTAAACCCATCAGAGTGGATTAATCCAAACGACTTGGGTTAATTAGACAACCCCGGACCGGATTCACTCCTCCAGCTGACGAGCGGTCAATTTTTCCTGTCAACAAGACCAAAATATCATAATGGGAGAATATTAAATAAAAAAATATGACTAATTGAAAAATAATGTACATTCAGAAAAATAATTCCTTAGAATAAGACGAGAAATTTTCAAAGGTTAAAATACAATATATCAAAAAAAATTGTACCAAAATACATAACAATTACGGGAAAATAATAAAATTCTCACATCCATCATAATATCATAATTTCGATCAAATTCATGAGAAGGAAAAATGAAGGCCCACAATTGAGAGAACTTTAAAAGAGTTTTTCATTTAAAATAAAAGAGAATATGATAGGCAATCTTTAAATATATTGTGCTCCAAAAACTCATAGTTCAATATATCATTAAAGTTTAACCCCGAAATAGTTCTCTGGGATTTTCAAAAAATAATAAGAGTCTTGAACAGTATGAAAATAAAAATTGCATTTTCTCAAAATGGACCAGGATTGGGCTACCGTGGACCATAAAATAAAAGTGGAAGAGGGTTGAACCTAAAAGGAAGACAAAGAGAAGCGAGCATAAATTGGTTATGTTTTCTCAGGAATGACAAGAAACAACTGAATGATTCATGAACGAGAAGAGAAAAGAATGGAGAAGGATGTGATAAGTTTACTCAATGTGATGGATTTATTTGATATATATCTAGTGGTCGATGTTCCTTTTGTATTCTCTATTTTTTGAAATACATGACTGGTACCAACCTCCCCTGCTTGATCTTCTTCAGTTATTTTGATTAAATATCGCTTTAACAAATTTTCAATGTAATCCATCATATGCATGACAATTATATCTTGCATGACTTTAATTTCAAATAATGTGCTTTCGATATCTCTAAAATAAAATGAAATTTGGTGTAACATATCTTCAATATCTTCATTTTTATTAACATAGTTAACTAGCCAACTTTCGACTTATTTGTCTGTGTACTCAGTCAAGATATTAATTTTTTTTGCTAACATGAACTTCAATATGTCCAGATGTTCTTCAAACTATTCTCTTTCCATAAGCATAGAATTTAAAATTAATTTTAGGTCTTCAGCTTCTCTGGTAGTTCCTACCAAGTCTAACTCAATCAATTTCAAATATAACTCCCCATTTTTTACACTTAAAGTGTCACAATTAGCCAATATTTCATTTAAAGTTTTTGTTCTCTTAATCTAGCAAGATTTTAATTGTTATATACAAGTGGGGGATGATAAATATTCTTCCTTTATTTTTAGTTCACTCACAACTTAAACTTAAAAAAAAAATTTAATAACAACTTCTTTATAAAAACCCTCATCATTCTCAAGATTGACCTAGAGGAACTATCTTAGATTTGTAATTATGGACCCCAAAGAAACAAAATTATTTTCCAATTCCCATGCCGCAAGAATGAGAGAAATTGTTTTATTTATTTTCTCCCCGACAAACCTTCTGACATCATCAAGTAGGCTTGATGTCCCTCTTAATTTTGAAATTGACTCTTGTGTTCCATCAAAGTTCCTCCAAGGCTAAATAGTGGAATCCAGGCTGGAAAATATGGGTGGAGGAATCAAGACATTCTCAAGTTCTTTAATTCAATTTTTTAGAGTTGCATTTTCATTTTCCATTTCATCAACATAAACTTTAGGGGCTTCTCTTGTAACTTCATGGATACATGAAAATATATAAGGTTGAACCCCATTGAGATCTAATTCTAAATTATATTTTCCTTGGACCTTTTTATTTTTCGAATGTATTCTTTCAAAGATTAATTTCTTTGAATATTTATCATACAACAATGTGCACATTCAAATATTTTTCTTTGAATAAAAATGGTTCTTTTGTTGCCAATTCAACTGCAACTTCTTGAATTTCTTGAATTGTTTTCCCTTCGTAAAGAAATTCTATGTATTCAGTATTGGCATCCAAATCCATGTCCTCAAGAACAACTTTGTTTTCATGTGTGACCTCTTCTACTTCTTGCTCATTGGTTTTCCTTTTTCTTTTACTTGTTACAAGAATTTTATGAGGTTTTTCCAAATCTCCCTTGGGAGGGTTTTGATTTCCTCTATCATCAGAATCATTGATTAAAGACTTATTATATCATTTCTCTACTAAGTGTTTTTTTTTTGTGGGCTTATTATGTCATACACATTAGGAGAATGAGTAGTCATTTCATTAATAACTCTTCCATGTTGCTTGTGTGGGTCATTGGTATTGATAATAATGTCAATATCTTGAATAGGCAATGCCTTAGAATTTTTGTCTTCATCTTCCTCTTGTCCAAACAAAAAAGTGTTTGCATACAAAACACTATAACCCATAGAGATCATATGTTTCATGAACAATTCATTTGGGTAAAAACCTTTAATTTTTTCTACCACTTTTAAATCAAACTGATCAAAATTTTGTTCCATGGTAGGGGAATAAATTGTTTTTTCCTTCTTTCATGGAAAACGTGAGCCCAAAATATGTACTATTTACAAACTTCAATCACAAATAACTTGTTTGGCACATAATAGGGCAAGAAAAAAGGCCTTTCTTGAGAAAAATAAATCCTAACAATGTTATAATGGTCCATTGCTTAGAAACTTCCTCTTTTGTCCATAAATGTTGTTGCTTGTAAAGAAGGTCTTCATATAAAGGATCAAAATATGAGTTTATTAAAAGAATAAATAAATGAATTGTAGACTTTGTAGAAATGATAAATTGCCTTCTTCTTCCATAAATCAAGGTACCATATATGAACTAGGTCAGTTTTACAATTGACCTATTTAGATAAATGCAGTCGTTTAAAAACATGACAGCATGTGATAACAAAAATTAGGTATGAAGACATGTAAAACTTCTTGTTCTTCTTAAAATTTGATAATTGGAAATACATTTCTCCAGAAATGATTTTCTACCAGCTAAAAATTTCTTTCTCATGAATAGAAAAATGTAGAATATACAGAGCTAAACGAGGAACGGTTGCAAATGATTATTTTCTAGCTACCCTAGAAAAGACATATGTATTTTATCGATAGGGGTATTTTAGCATACTAACATCGATGGATGATAACTCTTTAAAAATTATTGTTGGCTCTTCAAGAGATTGTTGCAAGAGATCCCACCCACTATTCTTATCCTTCAGGAAATATTTGGCTTCAATGCCTTTAAAAGTCATTATTGGCTCTTGTAGCCTGAACATTTTCTTGAAAGTTGAAGGTGACAAAGAAATTAGGGATTCTCCCTGTAGTTGAATAATCATTTGATTCTTGTCGAACTTATTTAAACACTACATAGTTATCTCTTTAATATCGAAAACCTATGGAAGTAAACCTTCTTTGGAAATTCTTGATGTCCAAATATCGTTGGAACTTCTCTCTATTGGTGGAAATGTAGTGTAATATTTGTATTCTCTCGACCAATAAATTTTTTAATCCTCTCGTCTAAATGTATTGAGGGTATCTCCACAAAATCTTTCCTTTCTTCTGGCCATTGTTCTTAATGGATTTGGTGGATTATGTACAACCTTTTGGAATGTTAATACCAAAGCAAAACCCCTTTACCATAATACACCTCAATACTCTTATTTCAAATAGAGATTAATACGAATTGAATTTGAACTAATTGAGGATTGTCTCATGAAGGTTTCTATTAATAACGACCTTTTTAAATTTTAACTATTTTTTATTTTCCACAAGATTTACATTCAATATACCTCAGGGAGAGTGACAAGAGAAACAAGTATTATTGCAGGTGGTGGAGGATCGGATGTAAGTAGGAGTATGAGCATAAACTTGTGGATATTCAGTGAAAATATTTGGGAAATGACTAAATATCAGACTTGGATCGGTGAGACAGACGAGTCACTTTGAGAATCAAACAAGTTGGACAAGTGATCTAAACCCACTATGAAAGATTAGAAAAATTTCTAAGTATGGTGCGAAATCAAAATCACAGAGCATGGTAGTGCATTTTGGTAAGGACAAAACTTTATACTTGAATGAGAGTATGTGACGAACCCATGAGATACTCAAAATAATACAAGTTTTTGTGTAAAATACATATGGTGGAATGAAACAGGTGCATTTTGGAGGAGGAAAAACTTCTTACAAGTATAGAATTGACTCATGAACCCATGACAAAACGAAAAAAAAATAATTGTGGGGAAAAAACACAAAAGACAATTTATGAATAACTTAACACACTTTTGGGCCAACAACCCCTTAGAAATAACTAATTCATACTTCCAAGTGACAATTTCCTAGTAAACATAATATTTTAATTTAATTTTGACACTTTCCTAAGTTCACCTAGGGAAACATTGTTAATAGTCTTAAATAAGCCCACTCATAAGGAAAACACTACTTTTGATATGGAGGATATGTAATTTGTCAGACTAGTGATGAAAGGAAAAAAGGGAACGCTCATGTGATGACTCTTGATGTCGTAGACATGGATAGGCAATTTTTAGCTCCTTTTTATGTCTTCTAGCTTCATTTTAGCTAGGAAATCTTTTTAGTTTATCCTTCTAGAGGGATCCTTTAATAATTCAATTTTCACACCCTCTTCCACTTTGTTTTCTTGTATTTTTTCTAAGTCCTTTTTTCTTCAGATATGAATTTTTTTGTAGCACTTTGAAGGGG
>ML785555.1:315619-369146 GCA_009831015.1 Picea engelmannii
CTGAGACTTCCTCGACTTTGTGTCCAGCTTCCTCTTCAATCTCGGGATCGCTGAACTCCTCTGTGTTGGCTCCACGCCTCTGGGTGGTCTCCATATCTTCGAGTCTCGCCCTGAGATCTCGGATCTGACGTTCCATCTCTGCATTTCCGACCGGCCTACCCCTTCTTCGGGCATCCCTGTCTTCACGATCAGGTGACTGCCTTTCTCTCCTAGGCGGCATGGAAAATCCCCTTCCAGGCTGTGATACCACTTGTCGGCAACCCTACCCTCGATGGTACAGTCGCACCTGCCAGGACCTCCTAGTTCTTGGCCCGAAGAGTTATCACTCTTCAACTCCCTTGGGAGTCTTTACCCACAGTTACTTCCGACGATCCTCCCTTCCTTAGTTAATGAGGGATCGACTCTCACGATTTCGCGAGTTCCACCACTGGGAACTGGACCCTCGGATCCCCGAGGCCCGATGCCTCTGGTCAACGTTGACTTTCCCTCGGTGGGCAGGGACCTCGTGCACTCGCAACTTCGCGACTAGCGTCTCTATGCCTTCGAATTCTCAAACCCCGAGACCCGAAGTGCCGAGATGCTGATGAATCAAAATCTCGCGACCTTGCTCACTCGTCACTTCCGGGGTCAGACTTTGAGGCCTCCAACTACCGAGATCCGATATCTCTAGGTCACCCATCACATCATCAAATCCTGACATACACCATGCAAAACATTCCGGGACGTCGTGTTTCGCATTCTCGTGACCTCACTCTACGAGAAACAGGAATCTTCCGTCGCGAACTCCCGATACATCTGACCCACAAGTCAGGTCACGATATTAGTGATTCTCCACGATGATTCAAGTCGTCGATTCTCTTCCTCTTGAAGAGTTTCTCCGTTCACCACCTTTATCTTGTATGGACTCCACTCGGTTCTGTTTCCACAATGAAACATGGAGTTATCCCTCCTGATCTTTTACTAACTCAGACTTCTACAGGGATTTTTTTTTTCGAATACACTCCCTGTGCCGATATTCGACTACTTCCACCAGCGATGAAGTCTTCTGGGTCCCGTGCCTTCACCCTTGCAACAGTCTCGCCCTTTTACTTCTCAGGATTTCTACTGAGATTTTGTGTCCAACCTGCACTCACCTGCAGGGTTCGAACAACCCAAAACTTCTCAAGGAAAAAGAGAACAAAAGTTCAACTACTTAGCCTTCTCAACACACTCTATGTGGAGGTATTCAACTACACTCGATGCAGGAATCTCCTGGATTAAGTAGAGAAACAATTGAAACTCATTCACTCATTCTCTCAGGTTTCGGACCTGATATGATATCACATATGCAGCATATAAAAGATACGCATAAAAGGAAGCAAGTAAGCATAAGCATAACATCACCATCACAAAAGTATCAAACACATCCATGGGAATTGAATCAAAGTTTTCTATTAATTCAATAGCTGTACATGGAGTTCTTCACAAGCTCTCTGCGCTACTCTTCCCTTGCTCCTGTATGAATGAGAATGATGATAATCAACAATACAATGAAGGGTGTCTATATTCCGTTTTCCCTCTCGAAAGATAAATTGTCTAATCTACAGTTAATTAGTTTATCTACTTGCATTAAATCTACATAAATGCCTCAACTACTAAGGACGAGAGCTTATCCGCTCAAGGTTCGTTACATATATAAAGTGTGCTTCATCACATCAACATTAAATGTTTGGCGCAACCATATTACAGTGTTCCAAAATTTGAATGCTGGCGCTCTCCAGCTGTTCTCTTTTCCTCCTCGCGCTGGCTCGCTTGATTGAGTGAGCGATGCTCCTGCATCAATTTATCAGTAGCTTCTTGACATGTGAAATTGTCCTTGTTGTTCCTAATGGACTGTTTGCAGTTAAGCTCATGTACCAATCCAATGTGTGGTCTTTTAGCATCATAGATAACTGCCCAAGTTTTTTATTTTCATCTGTGATCTTCTTTGCTTCCCAAATTTTCTCACAGATAAACAAGTGCTTTGCAGGATCATTTGATGCTTCTCCCTTGAATTCAAGTAACCTGATGGTGGGATCATGTCCTTCCATATTGAACTTCCTGAACTGGCTCCTCCAGTCACTTCTCCTTGGTTGGGTGCACTTCATGTTGTCTTTCTTCCACTAAAATCTAGTTGTCTAACTGGTGGTGTTCTTTCTAGTGTATTAATCACACATGGGTTTATGGGTTTCACAATGACACTGACATGGATATGAGTTTTTCCTTTTTTTACTATGCTTGGAACTCTCGTATTTCTTTCATACATTGTGCATAGGATTTCCTCAATTTTCTCCACAGCCTGAAGATCATCTACCTCTTCTTCATCACTTTCCAAGCCCTCTTTCTCTGCTATGGCTCTCTTCTTATTATTCATATTATATTGGTAGGGTACTCCACTGCACATTTTTGCAGCTATTTCCATTATCTTCTTGATATGATCTTCCTCCATAATAATTGGATCCAAGGCCTCCTCTTTCTTTCCTTTATGCATCTCTTCCTCCATTTTTCTAGCTCTTGTCAGCTCTTCCACCCTTCCCCCATGCACATAGGGAAGTTTAGCTGTCTGACTCCATAGTCATTACACCTTTTTTATATAGTAACATATTTATGGAAGTGTACAACGATATAATATACCTTCCTCATGGTCCTGTTCTAAACTCATGCTCTGTTGCATTGTAAGACTTCGCAGTGTCTACTATAAATTTTGTGATAAATCCTGCAACAATACTATCTAACCAGAAATATATTGTGCCCATAAATTTGTTTTTAACTTGTTGTAACTGCACGATTTCCACATGATTCTACTCTACCTGTCTGATCCAATTTTTTGTGTGGTTGTATTTCAACTTCAATATCCACTCTTGCAACACATGTGGGAAATCACAGAAAAACATTTCATGCAAGTCCCTAAACACGTACTTGTCCAAATATTTGCATGATGTTATTTTAGGGTTTCTGTTGTCTTTCTGTGTAAACTCCAGCTCCTTTGTCTTCAACCATATTTCAATCTCTTCCTTAATTGGATTCCATAGTCTGAACATTCATTTTTATAGCTTCATTCTCTTCACGATTATTTTAGGGATGATTTTAGGGGCTAAATTTCGCTCATGGGATAATTTTCCATGGTTTTTCCAAAAATAAGATTCACTATTTTGAAAATGATTCGCCCAAATTCTATAGGATAAAATTATTTTACCTTAAAAATCGCCAAAATTTTATAAAAACTATATAAAATACTTAGAAATTTGAATATTTTTACAAAAATATCACCAACCATTTATAGCTGACATAAGAAGGATTAGTAAGATTCACCAAGGTTTCTACATTTTAAAATAAATTTCCATCCTTAAAATCATCCCTGGATTATTTGATGGATCACACTCACTCAATCCCATGCAGTTCCAGCCGATAATGGAACCATTTGCTAACTAGTACTCTCTCTTCCAACTTCTTGGCCTGACTCATGTTCATATCTAAACAAACTTCCAACAAATCCCTCTAAAACTATTGGCCCTCCTGGTGAACTAGAAGGAAACATAGCACAAAGAGTGTACTATGTAGTCTCACCCGAGATATTTCTATGGGTCACTGCAGTGCTTAGATGCTTCCAGTCTAGGAAAGAGTGGGGATCTAGGATTTTACTTTGTGATCTTCATTCATTTGGTACTTCATCCATCTATATTAGATACTCTATTGTTCTTTATTCATGCATGCAAATCAACATATCTAACTACATCAAGGCATTCATCTAAGATGTAATTATTGATAGAAAATATATAAACAATAAGAAATTCACATAACACATGATCTACCATGGTTCACCCTCTCCTAGGCTACATCCACAAATATCTGGTAGCTTAGGCTCTTTTATTATGGTTCTGTAATATATAGCGTCACACGCACTACAACTCTATTTATAGGATAAAAAAACAGACTCTACGACCTTTGTGAGGCTGACTAGATCGCACCATTCCCCTCAGCCTATGCTCTAACCCTCAAGGTCTAGTTACTTTTCTCTCCCACATATCAACATATTACCAAAAGGTATCAAATCTTACAATATTTTTCCTAGCTACGTAAAGTAGTCTTTTCTAACATGCTTCACCCCAACCTAGACCTTTTAGCTACTTAATTATACTTATTCTTGGCTTCATATCCATTACAATGTATTACAAAAACCCTAACCCTAATGTGGTTAGGTTTCCATGCATGCATGCCTTGCATTCTTTCTTTGAATGTGTTTATTTTCCTTCCAGCTGTACTTTTCTTCATTCTGGGTTTTTCCTCCAAAAAACAAATCTCTTCAAAAATAGTCCCACGCCCAACAATCCTTCCATTTAACTAAAAGTTACTTTATGGTGCACTGATAGAGAAGAGTGTCCTACTGGTCCAAGACTCCTTAGGGTTGAAACCAAATGGATCCTTCATCATCCAACTCAAGGAGATTGGTTTGAGTCTAGCACTTAGTTCCAATCACTTTCTTTAAGCATGAGACATGAAAAAAAAGATGGATCTTAGAGTGACTGGAAAGAGATAAAAGTAGGCCACGAGCCGTACTCACTCGAGAATTATATAAGTAACATAAAACTTGGTGGTGTGTTTATTATAGTGTTCATATTTGATTGAAGTTTTCTTATAAGGTTGTAGATGAAGAAACACTTGGTCCCCATCAACAAATTGACGTTCTAAATGACCCTAATCTACTTGTTTCTTCATGTGATTATGAGACATGACCATATTTTCTTTAAAGGTATGGATAGTATTCATGTGGACTATATGAGTGTTGTCGAACTATTGAGCCTTGGAGACACCTGAAATGTATGAGAGAACCAACAATGGTTTTTTCCCATAGATCACTTCAAAGGAAGTCATATGAGTAGCAGTACGATAACTAGATGTGTCATACCACCATTAATATAGGCATAACCACTAAGCCCACTCAGTTTGTCAGTATGACAAAATACACCACAAATAGGTTTCGAAAAACTTATTGACAAGTTTAGTTTATCCATCAATCTGGGGATCATAGGTTGTGCTGAGATGCAATCGAGTTCCTTGGATCCTGAAAAATTCTTTCAAAAAATTGTTGGTGAAAGTTGGATCATGGTCAGAGACAATCGAATGAGGCATGCCATGGAGTTTGAATATATTATCCATCAAAATTTGAGCCATTGTTGATGTTATTAATGGGTGTTGCAGAGCAATGAAATGAGCATATTTGCAAAGGTGATTTACTACAACCATGATGATTGGCATATTACCTGATTTAGGTAACCTAATAAATGAATTCCATAGCTATGTCGATCCAAACAGTAGGTGGAATCGAGAGAATTTGGAGAGTTCTAGGAGATTTTAAGGTTTCACCCTTTTTGCATTGAAAAGTATCACATTCAACCACAAAGGTGTGGATGTCCTGTTTCATACCCTCCAAAAGAAAAGAATGTTTGAGCCATTCATAGGTTTTGGTAAATCCTGAATGCTCAGTTGTGGGTGAATCATGAAGCTCATAGAGCACAATGGATTTAAGGATTAAATATTTTCTTAAATACAATAGACCTTTATAGTGAAGCTCTTCATTATTCCAAGAGTATCTTGGAGCACCATCAGAATATTTTTGCAATTATTGGATCATGCTAGAAATTTTAGGTCTTTCCACCATTCCTCGAGAATGACTTGAAGCCAATATCCTACAATGAAAGATAGGGAAAAGAGGGACCCTTCTTCTTCATATTTCCTTGAAATAGCATAAGCAACCACATTGTTTTTTCTTTATTGTAAATGATCTCATAATCATATCCAAATAGCTTGGTCACCCATTTTTGTTGCTCTGGGGATGAAATTTTTCGTTCCATAAAATACTTGAGGCTATAATGATTAGTTTTAATTTGTGAGCATTACCCTAATAGATAAGGATGCCATAGATCCACTACATGAATAATATCCAACATTTCCTTTTCATAGGTTGATTGGACAAAATGGAAATTCAAAAGTTGTTTTCTAGTGAATGACAAAGGTAGGCCATCTAACATGAGGACTGGCCTAGTTCCTTTCCTTGAAGCATCACATTCTAGGAGAATAATCTTGGTGAATTTTGGTAGTGCCAGGAAAACTGTCATCCACATAGCATTTTTCAAGGTGTGGAAGGATTGATCGACTATGGGAGTCCAACATAAAGCATTATGTTTTAGGAGAGCAGTGAGAGGAGCTATAATTTTTCCATAATTTTGAACAAATTTAGGATACTACTCCATTAAACCTAGGAAATCATGCAATATTTTAAGAGTTTTAGGGCAAGGCCAATCCTTAATATTTTCAATTTTCTTAGGATCCACTCTTACACCATCCTTGCCGAAAATATGACCCATGTATTCAAATTAAGAGACTCCAAAAGCACATTTAGACTGTTTGAGAAACATTTTTTTCTTAGATAGTAGATGTCGAAATTGATCCACCTGGACAAGATAGAATTTCTAAGTTTTACTATAGATGAGCATATCATCAAATAAAACTAAGACAAATTGATGGAGGAAAGGATGAAGGACATGATTCATGAGACTTTGAAAAGTGGAGGGGGCATTACATAGGAAAAAGGGCATGACCAAGAACTCATAGTGACCCTCATGAGTTCTAAATTTATTCTTGGGAATGTCTTCCTCTTTCATATGTATTTTGTGGTAGCTAGAATGAAGATCAAGTTTCGTAAAGTATTGAGCACCACTCAATTCATCGAAAAGATCATCAATGATAGGAATGAGGAATTTGTATTTGATTGTGAGTTTGTTGAGGGCATGAAAAACAAGACACATGTGCCAAGTGCCTTATTTTTTGAGTACCATGACTACAAGAGAATAATAGGGCCTGGTACTAGGACATATCACACCCACTTCTATGAATTATTGAATAGGTTTCTCGACTTCATTTTTATAGGAAAAGGGATGATGATAAGGAAGAACATTGGGGGGAAGACTGCTCAATACTAGAGGAGTGGAATGATCATGGACACCATGGGAAGGGGAAGTCCACGAGGAGTGTTAAAAACACCTTGGTATTGCAATAATATAGATTGGAGGTTAGGATGTATAAAGGGTTTCTTAATGGCTTGAATTGAATGGAGTTGAGAAATAATTCCAAAATGACCTTTTTTAAGTAGCTTTTCAATTAGGTGGGAAGTAATGATTTTGGGGGATCCTGCTATGATTCCTTGGAACTTATAATGTTGTCCCTCCTGTTGAAATTTCATGGTTAATTCTTTAAAATCCATGGTGATGGGGTCGAGAGTGTGTAACCATTCAACACCAAGCATAATGTCACAATCTCCCATGTCTATAGAAAACATATGAGATTTCATGTGGTACTGACCAAATTGTAGGTGCACATTTTCAAAACACCCCCCACATTTCATGGAACCACAATTGGCAATCATGATTTGAAATTTTTTGATTGCATTGATATAACAATTGATTTATTGGGCAATGCGGTGATGAAAAAAACTATGGGTGTTGCCACTATGAACTAGGATGATTAATTTATTATGCTTAATGTAGTCAAATAAATTGAGGGTTTGGGGAGTAGAGAATCCAATGAGGGCATTCAATGAAATCAATGGTTCAACTTCTAGTGGATCACCTACTGGGGGTAGCTCTTCCATAGGGGAAACATTGGCATCCTCGTTAGAAACATTCTTGGAAATGACCATAAAAAACATATGTTCCTTATACTTGTTCGCCAAAAAATATCTTTCATCACAATTATAACAAAGACCCTTGAGTTGGTGTTCAACCATTTGTTATCTACTTAATTTATATATCTTGAGATAAGTGGAAGGAGGGGTGGGATCAATGGGTCTAGGAAGAGGAATGAAGGAGGGGTTTTTGTTTTAGGATGACACAACATTTTGTTCTTTCTTGGCTCATTTAGTAGCTTCCAACCAAGTCTAGGGGTGATCCATTAGGACCTGGGCTCGAATTTCATCTCTCTTTCTAGAGATAAAGAATTCCCTAAATAAGGAATCAAGCATGCCCTCTGTTATGAAAGACAAGTGCTCTAAGGAAACTATAAATTATTCCACAATGCAATATTGTTTCAACTTGGTCAAACAACCCAAATGGTGGGTGTCAGTGTCAAAGATCGACAACAAACTATGTCGACATAACATAACCTTGGCATGAATTTTTATGCCATTCCCACCATTTCCATCATTCAAGATTTAGATAGAGGACATTGTAATGAAGTTCGGCCAACTCATCAGTAATGTCATGCAAGAAGAAATAATGTTCCATTTGAGTGACCCAACCTGTAGGATTTGATCCATTAAATTTGTTCACCTCAATTCTGGGAAGACACTTTTCTCGATGAAGGTTATTGGAATTAAGGGCTATGAAATGGCTAGAGTCGACATATTCATACTAGGAAGGTCATTTAGAGGAGGTGGGGTTTGGGGATTGACTCATCAATTAGTTGAGTTTGTCTTCGATGATGGAATATTGGTCCTTGAGGGTATGAACAAAGGAAATGAGGGAGGCAAGGTTGGAGTTGATTTTTTGTTATGTCCTCCTTGTTATAGGTGTTGTCTGCGATCACGGAAGTGAGTTATTGGTTGTGGGTGAGAGCCATTTGTGAATAGGAAAAAATGGGCATGTGGGTTCACACAAAAAAAGGGTTACATGTGAGGAGTACCACAGTTGGCGGGGAGAAGAGAGGAATCCAATGGGATATGTTGTTCTTGAGTTTATACTTAAGGCTCAAAGCATAATGTCGGGCATCAAGAAATAAGGAAATTTTTAATATTTGCATTTTCTACCTCAGTTATGTGAGAAAAATTCCTTAAATTGAATTAACAGTATAACAGGTTAGAGGTCGCCTTTCATATCTGAGTTAAAATTAAAAATATTGAATGTAATGAGAGAAAAAAATAAATTTGTTAGACAAAGCAAGGCATCAGTTACAGAAGAATCTTACTTTGTAACAGAAGAAGAAAATAGATTAAATAACCTTAAATGAAGAATAAAATGTAGCAATCTAATTAACTCACAGGTCTTATATTTACTAACAGTAAACATAGAGGAAAAATTGTTTTCTATCAGATAACTAAATGAAATGTAATCACAATAGATGTTGTACTAAATTGCGATCAAGCATTCATCAAGGAAATATATAAAAAGATGTTCGAATGTGGAAAGACAGAAGAACACATAGCTCAAATGAACAAAATGTGGAATCTCTGGTTTGTATTTGTATTAATCCTCAATGAGGAGAGTTTTCTCAATTACATATGAAAAAAATCATCCCTTTGTTCATCTTTTCAATATGTATTTATACAAAATGATTTTTAGCCCTAGGCGGTTGGAATTCTCGTTATTTCTAAAAAGTGACGGTTACAAAATAAAAGACTTGGAATGCTTTGCTTAGTTTTCCTTTTTATCTTTCCCATGCAGTACATGTTACCTCATTGGTTCTTTGAGGTACTCCCTTTTTCTCGCTCAATACATTCGACACACCTACCTATAAATTGTGCTACTGTCCTGAAAGGTTCTGTCACATCTTTTGCCTAAAAAATGTACAGATTCCTTTGTAATTGTGGCAATCTGTCTTCTATCCTTTTGTCTTCAAAATTCATTGACTGTAACTGTAAATTGGTCTTTATCAACCATCTATCTATATGAGTGATGTCAACTTGTTTTAACTGTGAAATTTCAGCCTGAGATTTTTCTAACCTTGCTTTGATATCAAGTTGAAGTTTTACAATGACGATTTGTCCCATTACTTTAGCACAATCCTCTTTTTCGAGGCCTAGTGATTCTTTATTTAGTGAGTGAAAAAACTATTCGCAAGCCTCTTTGATTTCCTTAGCTAATATTTTACTATCACCTATATTAGACTCCCATGTTTTCAATATTATGTCACCTCTGACCTGCTCTACAACAAATAATCTGGGAATTACAAAAATTTCTTCTCTAGCCAATGACACAACCGCTTCTTGAAACATGATTTAAACTATAGTAGCCTCTCTTTCTCTAAGACAAATGTTTTCCAATGATTGATTCAAAACCCATAAATGGTTTTGAATAATTTCCACCTTATCAAAAATGCCTTGTTGCACTGATTCTAGTTGTTTACATAATTCTAGTGCCTCTGCTTGAAAAACGATTATATCTATAACCATGATTTCAGTAAAGTTCAAATTGGCTTGTAATTTCTTCACTAATTCACTTTGATGAATAACCCGCTTTTCGCTTTCTTGCAGATTCTTGTGCATCTCATCAAGACTAGATTTGAGCAGTTGAATTTCTTGTTTATCACTAGCTCTAGCACGTTCAAGCCCTTTATTGACTTCATCTCTCATATTCTTTTCTGTAGTCCTTATTTTATTTTGTAATTGCCTTATCAATAGATTTCTCTATTTCAATTGCTCTGCCAGATTCTCGACTGATGGTTGATTGGCTACAACAAAGGCGCCTAATGAACCAACCATTTCCTTGGTGAGCTCTGAATCCTCCAAGCCCTGTCCATCAAATATCATCCTTTGCCTTTTGGTTACTACCCCTTCTTTCTAATGTGATTCCCTTTTGACTATGGCCCTCCTTTTCATGTTAAAGAAAATTTTCGAAGAAGGCATCTCTTCAAGCGGGATCGGGGTAAGATCACTTGCAAATGTAATTTCAGGACCAAGAGTTCTGAAACTTGACTATAGAGGGGTTAGTGCTGTAATAGGATTGCCTATCTTTGTGAAATTCTTTCTTTCTACTGTTTGTGAGGTATCAGTAGGGGTGACTGGTGATAAAGGAATTACCATTTCTTATTTTTTAGTAGTGTCTCAGATTGCACCTTTGTCTGTGACCCTAGATACCCTGCTGACAAGGATTCTGATTCTTGTGTAGACACTTCGAGATTATTTGGAATTTCTTTGGTAGTTTGTTTACCAGAAGAATCTAGTTCAAAATCTGGAGGTATGGATCCTTGCACCGAAGGGGTTATTTTCAATTCTCCCTCTAGTATCTTGGGAAAACTACTCCATCTGTGCTTTTGGAAAGTGAATAAATTGGCCTGTTGGCCAGGGGATAATGCCTGAACTCTGCCTTATACCTCCTCATAAGATCTAATTCCCCTTAATATATCGTCATATGGGGAATCTTCATGCTTATATATTTTCATATTGCATTGATATAGGTGCTTGTCCACGATATGGTATGGATCATGTCTTTTGAATTCAATGTCGATCAATTTGACATCCTCTAGTGCTGCATCCTCTACTTTGGAATGGAAAAAATTCAACAAGGAAAACCTTCCAACCTATAGAGGAAAGACTGGCCAAACTTTCTTCTGAGCTTCCTTTAGCTCTTTGACAATGCCTCCTATTACCATCTGGCAAGCCACTTCTCTACACACTAGTCTGTCAGGCAGAAACTTTGGGAAAGCATGAGGGGAAATCAAGCATCCAAAAATTCAAATATAGGAGAAATTTTCTTCAATGAACCAATCTACAACCTGTTTAAGGTTTCCCATAATTTGATCTAAAATCCGAGGAGGTGGATGACCATATAGTGTTTGATGAATGGGGATAACTAAATTATGGCAGATTTCATAAAACAAATCTTTAGCCATTTCCTCCCATAGTTTGGAATGATAAAAATGGATAGGTTTGACACTGGTCGGGTTCCAAATCCAATTCATCAATGGGAATGGAGTCATAAAATTGATGGCATCCATGAAATACGCAAACATATAAAAAGGGGTAGGTTGAAATTTTGACTTCGTCATTTGATACTTAGTAATTTCCTTGGCTAGGTTATCAGACAACATCTTAGCCCAGTCGAGGGTGAAACCCTTGGCTACCTCATGCATGATTGATACCCATTACACCGAGAAATGAGTAGGGATTTTCTTTCTAAATATTCTACATAGAATAATGGCTATATAGACCATATACTCATTTAATGATGTGGTGGAATAAACACCATGGGAGTCAGCTCTGAATTTTGCTGGAATTCCCCACTAGGTTTTAACTATATCTGGGTAGCTTTGATCAAATTGTACACATTATTTTTGTTCAAACTCCATCATGAATGCAACATTATAAATACATTTAGGATTAGAGGATATATTGTACATTACTTGGAGGTGTCCTAGCCTAAAAGAGCCAACAACGACCTTTTGGTGGTTGATGATTCTCCTGGTCTGCACATCGGTGTTTTCCAGAACCCAACTTATCATGTCATTGTATGGCATGAGCTTCGACAGTGTAGCTATTTTATGAATCTCAATTATGCTATAATTCTAAGTTTGGTTCCTTGAGTGTTGTTTTTTTCATCTCCAAAATCGTTTGGGAAATATATAACCTTGCACTCCAAGATTGCAAAAATCTGCAGCCAGGATCTAATTGAATCTACAATAGGTGGTGTAGTATTAGACAGAACATATGCATTCGAATTCGAACCTTCACCGGCACCATCATTCTTCTTCAAAGTTTTGTTGGGTGCCATGTTGTTAGAAATAGTACATGAATACCTGTTACAGGGGAGAATGTGTAAGCTTTCCTTGGATAAAACTCACTTCTTTGCTGAAGGTAACAACAAAATACAAAATAGAACATCTTTATTTACGCTCAGCTTGCATTAACTCGAGTATGCTTTTACAGATAATGAATTTGTTGGTTTTAATGAGGAAATTACATCTGATGATACACACTCTACGCTGGAAATCATTTCCTTTGATCCATAATTAATATTATTAAATATCGACAATTCGCGATCAGAAGTTTTGGATGAAACAAAAATGAAGCATCCAGAAAGAGAATGCACGAAATATTAATTTACACTGTTAATTTCCTTTTAAGAAGTTAATTAATCATGTTTAAAACTTAACTCTTTTGGGAACTTGAGTTTCGGGATTTTTTAGAAGTGATGAATGTAAAACCCCTGATTCTCGAAACGTGAAATGATTAACCTCTTTGAATTAGTTTAATTTAATTAATCAGGATTTAGTCTTTCGGCGTTTTACTGCTCATCTTTTGGGTACCGGGATTTTGAAAGTTAATACATAACAAAATATCTGAAACGCGAAACTACGAAGTAAATTTCAACGGTTTGACTCATTCATCATTTGGCATCTCCACAAATCTGAAAGATTTAAGATCATTCGATCATATGGAAAACTTTATCAACATTAATATTCAAACACATATTTTCCTTATTTAAGTGAAAAAATAAATTTATTAAAGTCTAAAGTTTAGAAAAATATGTGTTTCGACAAGACAGGTGGAAAATAAGAGTGTTGGGAAGGGTGGGTGGTTCCACGAAAAAAAACACTTACAAGTGATAGGTACCACAATTATCAGGGTGAAGAGAGGAATCCAATAGGATAGGTCTCGAATAAAGGTTCTTAAGTTACACTCTAGCCCGAAGAATACTATAGTGAAATAATGTCCAAATTGTCAATAGGAAAAATTGTGAAGGAATTTTGCAACATGGATGTAGGAGGTGGGGTTGTGCATTAAAAGTTCCCCTCTATTTTTTTTTCTATTGTTGGCATAGGGGAAAACCCAGGGTTCAATGCTTAACAACATACCAACAAAACCCCGAATATCGATCCTTTCAGCAACACCTGCAAAGCAGGCGAAGTCTCACCCGAGGTAAAAGCAAGGGGAGTTACAGGATGCAGGTGCATATAACCAAGCTGGGACACAAATCTATGATAATAACAATTTGTAGAATATTTTTTTAACACTTAGGAAGTGACATGCATTATTTTATTAACCTCATTAACATCGTAGAACATAATCAAGGATTGATCTAGTGAAGTAACAACAAAAGATTATGCACCTTAAACACTCAACACCTAGCAATGTGAATCAGATCTAGCATTTTAACATAAGGAAATAATTTAAGAAACACCTACATATCTATTACACATTCTAATCTAAGCAATAAGAAAAATACAACAGAGATAACATTGCACAAAGAAAACCATGAGACTCCAAATATACGTGGTTCACCCCAGGGTGGGGCTACATCCACAAACCACTTCGCCTCTTTATTATTCGCCATAATATTAAATTCATTCACTCATGTGCACTAAGCCATAGAGTCGAGATCTACACCATACATGAGATTTGCACACTGATCACTAGATCCTTCTTCCAAAACTAAGTCAAATGCACATGGGCAAAACCCTATATCATAGCACTTGCACCTTCTACAAAATCATAGTCGGGCACAAAGCCTCAATGCACATACATTTCTTTACAAAAAGAAACTATGTTCACACATAACTACATTCACTTCACTAGCTACTTCTACAATAAATTCTTCTTTATTTATATTTTGAAACACCTTACAATAAGGCCTAATCATGGGAAAACAGCCTGGGCCAACATCCTCTAAAACCCATTACAAAACCTTAGAGGACCCTTTACCAGGTCTACATAACCCTCAAAATCGTTGAGATCCATGATCTCTGCTCCACCTAGGTTCTCCTTCTTAGACCAATGTGTTGAGGTCCAAAAGTGGGTCAAAGCTGACAAAGTTTCCTCAAAACTTGGTCGAGGGACAACATGACCCCAACACTCACCTACGAATCATCTCGATTCACTTAGGTGCGGACAATGCTGCTTCGAAAGCATTGAGCTTAACTCGAGATGCTTGGACTTGCTTCCTCTCTTGAGCCTCCTGCTCAACGAGCTCTTGTACTATCTTCTTTGTAATAGTTCCTTCCAAATGTTGTTCTACTACTGCAACTACTTGATCTAGTTGTGAGCCCTGTCTGTCAATATCCTCGAACACCTTGCAAGCTTCATCCTGCATAGGTTGTAGCTTCTGCATTACTTCCATTACCTTACCCTGGAGGACAGTGATTTTATTTTGTATTGCAAGCTACTCATGGGATCTCTTCATTATTTCCACTGTGGTGAGCAACTTCATATGCACATGCAATGAAAATTATTGTTGTTGCACCTCCTCTAACTGTGCTTCTAGCTTCTTTAGCTTTGGATCCTCAATGAGGCATTCATATGTATGGGATATTTAATCACGTAATTGTTTTCATTCTGAGGCAAGGGCTCTTATTCTTGCTACTGTGTTTTTGGCAGTCTCCTCCCTCTGGTCACACACCTCCTGTGGGGTATTCGATATTGTTTGGGCCTCCAATTCTGTTATTCTAACCTGAAGCTACTGGATGATCTTTGTGAGCTTCACTACTTGAGATTCAACCATCTCCTGCCCCTCGTATACCAAGCCTGGTACATAGTGACATGCTTTACTTACTGCTTCTTTGACCACGGCCTGCTTTGTGAGAAACCACTCTTTTTCCCTCTGTAGCTAGGATTTTTCCTCCTGAAGTTGACTTTCTTTCTTTCATTGGCATCTACACTGTCCTACTTTGCTCATAATTGTATTAGGACTTCATCTTTCTCCCTTTTCAAGGCTTTTGTAGCCTCCTCCTTCTCTTCCTGTGCTCTCTGGAACCAAGCTTCTATTGCATTCACAATCCTTCTCAATTGGGCTGGTTCATAATCCAATTCTATAGGATGTTATGAGGAAGGTGCAGATAACACAATAGGTACTACGCGAACCATGTGAACAACTTGTTGCACTTCCTTCAATTCCCTCTCAATCCTTCCATATAACTCCTCCTACTTCTCTTTGTATCTTTGTAGGATGTCTTCAAAAGTGTCCTTCATAGCTTCGTAGACCAAAATGATGTCATCCTCGGTGAGATTGGCCTCCAACTGTGGCTTATTGGCACGCATTTTATTCCTTGCTGAAGGTTTCTTCGGAGAAACCTTCCTCTTGTGCGGTGTTATTGTCCCAGTAGGGGGATCGTCCGACAGTGTAGCTTCCCCTCCTCCCTTCTCTTCTTCTCTTTCATCTCCTCCTTCTTGTCCTTCTACTTCGTCTTCTCCTCCTCCTGGCGAGTCAGACTCATTATATCCAGAAGCATTTTCCTCCTCATCACTCTCTATGTCCTGGACTTCAACCTTCTTTTTCTTCTTCTTCGTCCCACTAGAATGTCTGACATGTTCAACTCGGGTAACTATTGGGCTTCCTATGGTGTCATATTCAAGTATCTCTTCATCAACGAAAGGGACAAGAAATTCCTCAAGCCACTCCTCTGTAATCTACTCCATATCTTCATATATCATATTGTAGTATGAGTGTAATTCTTCCTAGTGTTCATCTCTTTGCGCAGTGATATAGATGAAATGGGGATCAATGCGAAACTTTATTATGGGTCAGTACTAGTGCAGTGTGCGTAGTGTCATTCATGAGAATGATTCGATGGCAACAATAAACTATTGCTAATATCCATAAAACACAGAATTGGACTCACACTACTTTGCCCTGTCGTTGGTATACCACAGGGTGGAAAACCGAGCGACCAATGGATCTAAGGGTTCTATTTCTGGTAAAGTGGATCCTTCAAGCATTTTCCAAGTGACAAATGCAATCAAAATGATCAACCAACTGTAATGGAATTTGTATCCCAAGTCCCAGGCTTCGCAACAATCCTTCTCTAGCTCGTTGACAAGGTAGTTCACCCAGTTCATCTGAATGCCCTCCACACACTTTCTTGCGAATTCCACCATGAACCTAGTGACCTGTGTGGGGCGGTTCTTCTCACGATATTTCCATCTAGGATTTGGCAAGCAAGGCACACTGCGCCATCCTGTATAGAGGATACCTTGAAACCTTTCTTTCCTTTCTCTACCTCTTTGTAAGCTTCCTTGATGCACTGTTCTAGGGAACAATCTGAGGCCTTCCCTGGATAAAAATTCTAAGGGTCAAGACCCTTCACACTTAAACTTGTGATCTGGTGGATCAGCACCAGATCCACAGTAATCCTTCTGTGGAGCCACAAATATCCACCATGATAGAACAACATGAAGAGTTTAATGCAAGTGTTAACCTCTTGGTGGTGGAAAAAATGTGGGATCTTCATCACATTCAACATGGTTTATTGTGCGAACCCCTTAATCCATGTCTGTGAGACAAGGCGAGGTTTCTTCCTAGTAGTCTTCATCAGGTAGATGTGGGGAGATAACATGGAATAGTTCTTTCAATCTCCTAAGTTGAAGTTGTTTTTCTTCAATAGCGGGACCTGTCCTAACTGAATCCCAACTATGTGAATTCCTTTTGGAATGTACGCAGTGAAAACAGAGTACTCAAAGTCTTGAGGTATTCATTCGCGGTTAACAATGCCAACCAAAGGTGGAATATATTCAGGTAGGATTGATGGGATCTACTTTGCATTACTTAGATTATCACGGTTCTTACTTTGTTGCTTAGTTATGGGGTTGACATGACCAGAATGACGTCCAGTTGAAGGGGAAGCCTACAGTCCCCTAGTTGACGACACCTGGATACCTTCAAATATCAGTTTGTCGGCCATTAGATTCTTAAGGAATTCCTCAACAGACTTCTCCAATTCACTAGGTTCGCTCGACATTCTATTTTTTAACAGATAGGTAGGGTAGACAAACGGACAGGTAGGGTCTAGTTCCAGGTAGCACAGATTGACACACAGACAATTCTCTTCTTAGCCCAGTCAATCACGGGTAGAAAAAAGTGGTCCTTGCACAATGAATGATGAGTTAAATAAGCGGGTTATCATAACAAATCTTCCAATGGCCAGGAAATTCTTTCATCAATGTAAATCTAACCATTATGGCGCAGTCTCAACATCCAAAAAGTGTTCCATAAGCCCATAAATATGTTTTCTAACTGTTTTGGATCGTCATTATAACGGTCGGGGTGCCTCCAACAGTCATATAAAGTCTCCAGGGTGAAGTCCAATTCTCCGTGTTCCTACTGTTCTAGCAAGGTTCCAATCCTGTGAACCTACATCCTACGAGGTTCTAGTCTGCGAAGTCTTCTATCTGATTTCTGGAGATTCTTGTAGATTTTCCAACTTATCTTTCATTTTATTGATATTCCTTACCTTATTTCTTGTTATCTAAATCTCTTTAACTATTTCTAGAATCCTCTTTCCATTTTTATTCTTATCTTCCCCTAGTGCAGTGGCTTCGCACTGTTGAGGTGCCCTCAAACGGTCTGAAGTTAATATCACTTTTCTTAACGCTTCCTGAGTGGACATACTTCTTTCTTGAATAGATAGGTCCTTCAAGACTTCTTCCATTCTTTCAACATTGATATATAATCCTCTTTCTTTATGTCCCTCCTGCGTTGTTACAGACTTCTTCCATTCTTTCAACATTGATAGATAATCCTCTTGCTTTATGTCCCTCCCACGTTGTTACTTTGTTCTGTTGCTTCAAGTTATCCTCTTGTTCTTCTATTAGTCGGTCTATTTTCCTATCTATGAAATCTCTTAATTCTTTCTTTTTCTTTTCTATAGATTCTTCCTCTACTTTCCTTTTGATCTGATCCTTCTCAATCCAAGTCTTACCTAACAATAGTGGGAAAGGGGTGTTGTCCCCAAAAGACGAAATGACTTCAATTTCTTATTCAATCGATGTTCCATGCACAATAATAAGTACATTAGTAGCTCTTCCACATAAGGTTATCATTTTTTCCCTTAAACAAGCCTATCCTTCCTAAATAAGGTACCACAGTAGGCTTTCCCAAAATTTCCCAAGTTTCTTCTATCATAATATTCACTTGTGTTTCTTCATCCAAGACTATACAATCTATGTTGAAGTATTCTATTCTTGCACTTATGCATTGTTTTGCTTCCAGTTTTTCTGGTAAACTGACATATTTATGAACATCCATCATTTCTTTCAACTGTAATATCGTATTCTGAACTTCCTCTGATCCTTTCTCTTTATGAATATCTATCATGCAATTAGTATCTTGACTTTCTTCATAATTTTCTTGTCTCATGTTCATTCCTTCAACTATAGCAATAATCCTTGGATAATCCTCAACCTCATGACCAAAAACCTTACAACAAAGACAAGTAGGGACTACCTCAAGACATTCCTTAGCAATATGTCCCGACCTTCTGCAATTATAACACAATGTCAATGCTCTTTTTCTTTTAAATGTTCCCCAACCTTTTCTGTACTGCACACTTCCCCTAGGATCATAGTGTTGGACCTGAAAAAAATTCTTTTGAGGTTCTTGCATCCACTTATTAGTCCAAAAATTCTTTCTATGCATAGGAATAACATATCTTTATTTATTTCCATCAACTCTTTCGGAGTCTTTCTTTCAACTACGCCCTAGCCTTTAGACTAGGACAAAATCTATTAAACATACTTAAGTTCATGCTTTTGAAACAAAAATTTTCACTTATCTATCTCTTCCCAAAGAAAAAAGCTTGATTCGTTAGGATCTTACCTCTTTTCTTCAGATCAACTTACTTTCTTAGAACAAATCTTTGTAATTTAAATGGAGTACTGCGCACTTCAACCATATATCTACGCACAAAGATTCTCTTTTTCTTTGCTTTAGTTCGAAGCAATCATAGTTCCAAGTCCTAACAACATAACCATTTATTAGCACAGGGGTAGACCCAGGGTTCAATGCTTAACAACGCACCAAAAAAATCCTGACTACCAGCCCTTTCGACAACACCTATGAAGTAGGTGAATTCTCACCCGAGGTACAATCAGGGGGGGTTACAGAACACAGGTGTTTGTAACCAAGATGGGACATAGATTTGTGATAATAACACTTCACAAAATATTATGTTAACTCTTAGGAAGTGGCATGCATTAGAAATATTAACCTCATTAATATCGCAGAATATAATCAAAGATAGATCTAGCGAGGTAACAACAAAAGATTATGGACCTTAAACAATCATCACTTAGCATTGTGAATCAAATCTAGTATTTTAACATAAGAAAATAATTTAAGCAACACCTACATAACCATTACACATTCTAATCTAAGCATTAAGAAAAACATAACAAAGATAACATTGCAAAAGCAAACTATGGGACTCCTAATATATGTGGTTCACCCCAGGGTGGGGATACGTCCACAAAACTCTTCGCCTCTTTATTATTCACCAGAATCTTACATTCATTCACTCCTGTGCACTAATCCATAGAGTCAAGCTCCACACCAAACAAGAGATTTGTGCACTGATCACCAGATCCTCCTTCCAAAACTGGGTCAAATGCACATAGCCAAAACCCTATATCATAGCACGTGCACCTTCTATAAAATCATAGTCGCGCACAAAGCCTCATCACACATACATTTGTTTTCACAAAGCAACTATGTTCACACATAACTACATTCACTTCGCTAGCTACTTCTACAATACATTCTTCTTTATTTATATTTTACAACTGCTTACAATAAGGCCTAATCATGGGAAAACCCCATGGGCTGAAATCCCCTAAAACCCATTACAAAACCCTAAAGGACCCTTTACTGGGTCCACATAACCCTCAAAATTGGTGAAATCTGCAATCTCAGCTCCGCCTGGGTGCTCCTTCTTTGACCAATATGTTGAGGTCCAAAAGTGGGTCAAAGCTGACCAAGTTTCCTCAAAACTTGGTCAAGGGCCAACATCTATTATGTTCCTTTCCCAAGGGTTAGGGTTTTCAAGGTTCCTTCAGACAAGGATTTTCCCTGTGTTATAGATCTTTGATACATGTGCAGGGTCAAACAATATTACTCGACCCAATATCTCAAGGAACCAACTAAGGAGACTTGATTGTACCCTTGTTTGTACTACGTGATTACCCACGTACTAGAGATTGATCTTTCTAAGCATTGTTCTTGGTGACAATATAGCAATTAGGTGGTAGATACACTGATCTAAATATGGTATCAGGAGACCTAGGGGACTCCATGTATAATTGAAGGTATGTGGGAGTGATGTTTGCGTACAGGTGTTTTCTGATGCGGTACACCTCGAAGGGATACAAACATGGGTTACAAAGGTTTCCAAGAAGGTGAAATGTTTGTTTCGAGTAACCCTTGAAAACATTTGTATGTCCTGCATGTAGTTTTCCCTAGTTGTAGTTTTACCCACCGAACAATAGATCTTTATGCTTTAAAGATGCTAATAGTACATGTCTCTACTAGAAAAAATTTGTCCCAAAATGTTTGCAAAGGAAAGTGATTTGATACCACTTGTAAGGTACTAGATGTATTTTATAAATAGGAAACAAAAATATTACGACAAAGACTAGTGAAACAACAAAATATGGATAGTAATAACACCAACAATTGTACCATTATTGATAGAAATCCAAGTTAAATTGCCTCTTCAAGGGGAAAACCTCCAACAGAGCAAAGCTCTTATTAAAATAATTCTCAAGACAAGACTTTTCGATGCCTTCTACTCTTATTTATATTGATTTTGTCTTCTAAAGAACATTCTATAGGAATATCTTTTTAGAAGAAAAAACTTCTATTAAGTCTTGTTACATTAGACTTGTTCACATTATTATATATGCCTTATTTACTAATGTTGGCCTTTATTACATAGAAAACATTTTATTCTACCTACATGAGGGGTTAGGGAGTTTAGGTCCCTAGCAACTCATAAGCACTCTTATCCATCATTTAGTTCTACACACTTTCTTCCCCCCACATATGATCTTAGAATTAGAAAAACAATTCTTGATGAACTTGGTAATTCCAATTTTAAAAAGTTTGTTTAAAACATCAAGTGGAATGGATAAATAGAAAAGTTGTGGAATTGGAAGAGGTGGGTTTATCAATCATAAATTTTGATAAGCTTTGTTGAATGGAAGTTTTAGTTTTTGTGAATTCACTAAATGCACCTTTGTACTGGAAAAATCATAATTAAGTGATTTGGAAATTATTATTATGTATACAATCTGAGGTAATACAATCTACTTTGTAGATTTCTTGTTATGTATTTGCTTCACAAGAGTCATATCCATATACATTCTCTCTATATCTAACTTTAAGATATGATTGCAATGTTTGAGGCGTTTGATTGTAAAATCAAGTGGATTGGGTCTTTCAATCAACATACAACGAAATACAATGGATTATTCTACATATCAAGTGGTTTTTTATTGAGACCGAGTTCATTAAAAGTCATTATAAGAATAAGAACACAGGTGAATCGTTTCCTTTCCATAGTTGCATGTAAGAATCAAGGTTTATAAGCACGATGTCATTTATATACCAGCTAAAGGTGTTTGAACTTTTCAATACAAACCCAACCTTAATGTACTATATTATGGTAGACAAATTAACTATAAGTTTCCACAAAATCAAAATTGACAGAGCCTTGCCACAATGTAGCTATGTATGCCAGAACTATCGATAAAATAACATTGGGAGTAGTAATTCTACATAAAACCATTCAAATAACATTGAGAGTAGTAATTCTACATAAAAGAATTCAAAGGAATTCTCCCAATGATTTAAGACATATATACTAATGTGAGATTTGAATCACCAACTAAATGGTAAAATCTATTTAGACATTCGAAGAAATAATATGCACTATTTAGAAGGAGATTAATGCTAATTTACAAAAATCAATTTGAGCTAAGGAAAAGTTTGGAACTCAATGTTTGTTTTGAATTTTTATGAGAACAAAAACAAGAGCATCTCCGGTAATTTTGGAGGATTAAAATTTTGACTCTATGTAAGAGTGATAAAGTTGATAACTGCAAAATGCAACTAGATGATGAGTTCAAGGTAATATTTCTTCTTCCTCAATGAAATATTTATAAATGTTCTCAAGTTCTATAGGATTAACCCGTGAATAATCAAATGAAAATTTCACCATGTCCTTGATCTTGCATGGATAGATAAGATTACAAGATTTAAAAACCTTCACTCGGTAACATCTAAAATCTTGGTTTTTGTAGTAAATGAAAAAATATTGCATCACAACACAGATCTCATAAATACCAAGTGAAATTTATACAATAACCTAATCTTAATCAGTGCAAACTACAAATCAAATACTATGAATCCATAAACATTTTATCCATCTCAAAAGCCACCTAAATGGTGATAGAAATGTTCGAGTTGTTTAATGTCTAATGATATACAATTTGTAAGGACTAAAAATTATTTCCACTCAGTGCTCCATGATTTGGATGGTAATAATGGTTTTACTACATATCTATCAAGACCTTCTACCGATCTACATATCTATGATTTAGGATGGGTAGACTTGAAATTCAACAAGACCGAAACAAAAAAATGGTGGAGTTAAAAAGTTATTGAAGACTAACAATATCATTTTTTTCTTCTTGGGAGATTCAAGAAACTATCCATTGTTGGAAACAGGCCAATGAATTTTCTCATGCGGCCACATGCAGATGCACATGGATATGTACATGCACATGCACATACGTATGCATGCAATCTACTTATGAACTGTTCATGTAACTATGTGATTGATTCATGATTAGTTTGTGTAACTAAGTGATAGATGTTATATATACGAGAATACCCATAGAGGTAGATGATAATGTGAGCTGGAGAGTAGCGAGTGTGTGAGGAGAGGATTGTTGTATGCCTATGAAAGATATTTTAGTTCTCCCTTGAATAAGAAGAAGACCGATAATCATTGCCTGTGATTTTTTCCTGATTTGGGTTTCCACATAAATAATTGTGTTAGATTGTGTGTTTGTTGTTCTTGGTTTAATGCTTATGTAATCTAGCTCTGTTATATTTGCTATGTTTTCCTTCTTCTTCCTAACAAGTCGTATCATAGCCTAGAGTTGAAGGAGTATAGAGCGAAGGAGGAAATAATCTGATCACTGGATCAAAGAGCTGAGCTGTACCGAGTGAAGTGAAAGTGGAGAGCCGAGGATGGGTTTTATTACATCGTCACGGGTCATCCCTGTGGGACAGTGCAACGATAGCACACAAACTTGTGAAACTTTTTGAAAGTTTCGAATCGTCGTGGGTCGTACACAACACACAGTGCAAGAACGTCCCAAGCCATACACAATATATAGTGCGACACCATCGCAGAAGCATAGTAATACAAGGTACACAATTTGGGTCCAAATCGTCGCAGGATATACATTGAAAAGGTGTGATGATTTAGAAATCGTTGTGGTTTATACTCATACAAGGTGCAATGATCAAAGTAAAAAAATCGATGGTTTGAAGTTTGAATTATTTTGGAAATGGCCATGAGTGGATGTTTTAATAAAGATGGGATACTAATTTAATATGGTAAAAAGGTGAGGTGGATTATTTTATGCACATGGTATAATCACCTTTATTGAATGAGTATGAGTGGAGGATCGATTTCATGGTAAGAGGTGGACCTTTTATTGAATGGAAAAAAAATGGATGTTTTTTAAAAAGGGTTTTTAAATATTATATATATATATATATATTTTGGATTAAACCTTTTTCCAATTATATACTATCATTGTTGCTTCATTACAAAAGACCTAGTATTATAATCTTGGTTTTGGACGGTGGTTTTTGCTAATGGAGAAAGTGTAGAGTTCCAAGTTTGAGGTGGAAACGTTCAGTGGTAAGAATAACTTTTCTATATGAAAGCTCAAGATGCAAGATATTATTGTGCAACAAGGGTTGGAAAAGGACTTGGCTGGAAGGTCAAAGAAACCGACAAGCATGACATACGAGGACTGGGAGGATCTGAATGCAAGAGCCCTCAATACTATTCATTTTTGTTTGGCAGATAAGGTGTTGTTTAACATCGCTGAAGAGGATACAACAATAGATTTGTGGACCAAACTGGAGAGTCTATATATGAAAAAGAACTTGTCAAACAAAATCTTCTTGAAGAGGCAGTTGTACAGCTTGTGGATGAAAGAAGGTATGAAAATTAATGATCACTTGAATGTTTTCAATTTTCTCATTTGTCAATTAACTAGTATGGAATTAAAGTTCGAAGATGAGGACAAGGATGTTACACTATGTTGTTTTTTGCCTGAGTCTTGGGATCATTTGGTAACAACTATGTTCAGTGAAAGAGTTAATGAGTTAAATTTGATTTTAGGTCAAAGCAGGTGGTTTTTTGGGTCCATGTTTTTGGGTATCCTATGTTATTGTGTCCATGAATTTCATGTGATGAAGGCTATAAAAGTCTTGGTGAAATCCATTGTAAATGGGCCTCCAGGTAAGCGGTGAACACTTACTTGGTTGGTTTGGCCAGATTTGGTCAAAATTGTTCGAATGCAAATTTCAAGGTGGGGTGGTGTGTCCAGTTTAGAAATGTGGGTCTTTAGAAAGGTTGATGTGTTGGTATGTCAATCAAGTGTTTTAGAATATATGATGAAGGTAAGTTCATATCCATGGAACTTGGAAAGTATTGCAAGGAAGTTGGGATCGAATAGGCATGTTCAGTAATGCCAAGTTGCAACAATAGTTGTGGACAGAAGTGGTTGTGCTATCTGGTAACTCGGTCACCATTGGTTGCAAAAGACATGAAGATTCAAGAAGAGGTATGAACAGGTGATCTGGTAATTACTCAAATGTGAAATTATTTGGTTGTGATGCTTATGGTTTTTTATCAGCTTTCTAAGTAGGATCCAAATCAAACAAGTAGATATTTGATATGGTAATGATGTTAAGGGGTGCATATTGTGGGATCCTACTACCCACATAATCATCATGGACATAGATGCAGTGTTTGATGAATATGATTTTATTTGGGTATGTATATGGAACAACCAAAACACTTAGTTCATAATCACAACAGGAGATTTGTTTGCAAAGTCAAAAAACATTATATGGCCTGAAGCATGCTAGAAAAATGGTACAAGATGTTTGATTCCATCACAGTGATCCAAATTTTGAATAAATGAGTATAACCATTATGTTTATGGTATGTTCATTATCTTGTTGTTATATGTTATGCTTGTTGCAAGCACAAGCATGGTTGAGATCAAAAGGTTGGCTCAGTTGGTTAGGACATTTGTTATGAAGGATCTGGGAGCAACAAAATAAATCTTGGGTGTGGAAATACACAAAGACATGAAATATGGTAAGCTTGGTTATCACAACAAAAGTATGTGGTGAAGATACTTAGGAAATTCAGTATGAATAATGTGAAATTGGTAAAATACCTTTGGCTTTTCATTGTAAATTCTCTCCATGTTTATGTCCTAATTAATGAAGAAGAAAAGGGTTATATGTCTTGAGTATTATATGCTAGTAGGAAGTTTGATGATTACTATGGAGAAATGGTCATTATTTCATATGCAGTTGGTGTTGTCAATAGACACATGGCAAAACCAGGTGAGGAGCATGGCAATGGGTGCTTCAAACACAAAAGAACAAATATCACCTATAATAGTTGTAGTGATTTGGTCTATATTTATGATTCATGAGATTTGGACAAGTGCATCGGTCTATTAAATAGGTTACTGATGGAGACAGAATGGTCCATGATGGAGTGAATCGTATAGGCATGTTCATGCAACAGTATTGTCAAAGAAGTTGTGGAGCTATGATGGTGTTTGGCTTCTCTTGGATTGCAGAAAAGGTGATGAATTAATTAAGGGAATGATATATCAGGTAAATTGTTTTCAGGGTGGATATTGTTGGAAACATGCCAACGAATTTTCTCATGCTGTCACATGCATATGCACATGCAGATGCAGACACACATGCACATACACATGCATGAAATCTACTTATGAATTGTTCATGTAACTATCTGATCGATTCATGATCAGTCTGTGTAACTGAGTGATAGATGTTATATATACGAGCATACCCATAGAGGTAGAGGACAATGCAAGCTCGAGAGAAGTGAGTCTGTGAGGAGAGGATGGTTGTATGCCCATGAAGGCTATTGTATTTCTCCCTCAAATAAGAAGAAGACTGATAATCATTGCCTGTGTTTTTTTCCCGATTTGGGTTTCCACATAAATCCCTGTGTCAGATTGTGTGTTTGTTGTTCTTGGTTTGATGCATGTTTAATCTAGCTCTGTTATATTTTCTATGTTTTTCTTACACTTCCTAACATCCCTAACTATCCCTAAGGGGGATGCATGACATAATACGATATTCCTTCGATTTAAATGATTTAAACATAAGGCCCGAAGGGTATCTATTCTATTGAAGTGCCCCCTTGACTTGCATCTAACCTCATCCCTTTGAACTCATGCCATTCAAGTAGAGAGGTTACAAACCCTAATGAACAACGCCAAAACAAATATCATATTGCAAAAATACAAAGATTGAGTCTGACACACAACAAGTAGAAAAAGAGTTTTGATAATGGATATGAAATAAAAATGGGAAATATTCTAATCTAGAGTATATTAGGGAGGAAGGAAAGGAAGAAATAAAAGAAAATCACATCAATCAAGGATGATAAAAATCCAAGTTGACCAAGATCTAAAGACTCTTACACTGAAAATCAAGAATAACAATGATTCACAGATCATAAATTTATGGATTCCTATAAAATTTTCAATTAAATAACATCTAATGTTCTAAAAGAATAAAAACTTAATCTGTACTTAAATTAGTTTAACTCGCTGTATCCCATCTCCCATGCAGTGCCATGACTTTCTTGAACAATAAGATCGACGAAGAGACAATAGATTCTAAACTGTATTTTTTAATTTTAATTCATGTAAGGAAGCTTTCCAACATCGGACACCAACTTATAATAATGCAAATGATGAACAGAATACGAAATGTGTCTGCACCAAAAACATTGCTAGCACTTCCAAAACTATAATTTTTTGCAAGTTTCTATATCTATTCATACATCAATGAAACAAAAACCAAGTATATATAAATAGATTTAGTGTAAAAATATGTAGGTACATTTAGTGTAAAAGGGAGTTAAGTGATGTTTTAATTTCAGTCTCCTTAGGAAGATTAAATGTCCATAATTAAATCAATCCATTTCATTATATCCCATCTCTCATGAAATCCCATAACTCTCTTAAATTGGGAGATCAACAAAGACATAATAGACTATAAACTAGGATTTTTAAAATTCTATTCATGTCGAGGAGCTTGCCAACATTGGGCAACTTTAAATAATGCAAATGATGAGCACCTTTGGAAACGAACTTTCTCTTGAAGTTGTCTCTTAACCATTGCATTTGGGATTATGAGTACACCCCATGAGACACCTGTTCAAGTCATCAAGAACCTTCACATTTGTGGTGATTTCCATGATGCTACGAAGTGCATCTCCAAGTCTATTCAAAGAGAAATTATTGTGAGGGATGCCAATCACTTCCTGTAAATTCTAACCTTGTACAATATCTACTGCAAACTGATATTCAGAAAAGAACAGAAAAGATACAATGGCAAATACAAACATTACACAGAGATTTTTCACCTGGAAACCCAAACCGGGAAAACCAGCATATATTATATTCATACCTTGTTTTACACTGTTTACAATACAATATACATATAGGAGCCAGCAGCATCCAAAACCCTAACCCAATGACTTGGATTAGTCCAAAACCCTAATTCCTTAACCGGAAATAGAAAACCATTGGCAAAAAACCATGTGCCGAAAAACCACCTAATATCGCGTGGTCCTGGAAATATGTCGTCCCGGCGAAAATATGTCGGCCCAAAAAAAAAAAAAATCTGGGGCGCTGCCCCAGAACCCCCGCGCGCGGGGCTCCGCCCCCCTCCAACCCCCCTGCGCGCCCGACGCAGGTGCTCAAACACTACTTCTCGTGCAAAGAATATAACACATACCCAACACTTCCATCATTTCAAGAGTAGATTGAGCTCACACAAATACTATTGCTGATGTAGACAATTACATACAAGTAAAATATGCAAACAAGATATTCAAGACAAATTTACAACATTGAGATGAAACAACATGCTAACAATAGCTAGATCCAAAATGACATCTATAACTCACATCTTTATAAAACAACATCATTAGAAGTAAACAAAATGAAGATGGAGTATTGTTGAAAGATTGTTTGTATTTGGCTCAAGATAGGTTAGAGAGAAAATTTTATAGCTATATTTTTATCATCTTCACAAATTACAAACTCTCTATATAAATTCCAATTGTACATGATATGTCGCAGCTAGCTACCTTCTTAACAAAATTTGTTCTTCATAATTTATCAGTGTACATAACTAGAATAGATCCATTTTAAACCAAAGTTTTTGAAGCATTCAAAAGTATCACAAAATTCAAGTGCTTAATGCAATATCCATTATAAACGATGAAACCGAATACAATATCCATTGAAGCAAGTTATATGTATGCAATCAAATCAAATGTCACTTTAACACAGGGAAAACAAACACGATAAAAATGAAACATACACATGCACCACCAAGTGTCACTATATTTAATTTCACAAGACGGTATTTGGCATCTAGGCAAGTGTTCATGACCAATTATGATTGTGGATGGAATTACCCCAAACAAAATATTCTTACACATATTTTTAGCCTCCAAATGAGTTTTGTCGATCTCATCATGGCATAACGTAAATGAGAAGAATCGATCCCTATCACACAATGGTATGAGATTTACTTATGTAACTTGGCAATGTCCTATTATCTATTCAACAATAAGCTATTCAACAATAAGTTGTGAATTTATAAAAAAACAACAATTTCATCTACCTAGTATATTCAACAATAAGCTATTCAACAATAAGTTGTGAATTTATAAAAAAACAACAATTTCATCTACCTAGTATTTTCTAGTTGATTATAACCATTTACAAAATTTATTAAGCATAACTTAAAAAAGATACATACAAAATTCCTTGCGGAAAGCTCTAAAACGGGAATTCTATTGGCCATATGATTGTCTACATAGAGACGCGTGAAACTTTGATTTGCAGTTGAGCTGCTTTTTTAAATTTAGTGGGTATATAAATGCACCTAAGTGTGAAAATATAATTGCACATAACTGTAATTATTGTATTGGTTGCACTTTAGTTTAAGAAAAGATTAATTTTTATAAAGAATTAAAAATGAGATATTGAATACATAGTTTAGATAATATTATATTGCTGAGGTTGTTGACATGGCTATTCATTAGTTTCAAATTAGTGTCAAATTTATTAGTGTTAAATTTCAAATTTTCATTTAGAGAAAATATATGTAAAAAAATATTATATAAAATTAGTTTAATAATAATAATAATAATAATAATCTATTTTTAAGGTCACGGCTAAGCCAACACATCAAATTGGTGTATGAGACCTCCTTGTTTGTGGGACACGGGACCTCCCTCCACCCAGCCATTTGACTCTACAAAGATATAATAAATATTAATTAATTAAAAACATAATTAACACAATCACATAAAATAAATTTAGATAGAATTAAACTTTTATAATAAAATATTTAAAATTCAAAAAATTATATAAACCCAAAAAATTCCATAAATTAAAAATATATATTTCAAGTAGTATGTTATTCAATTATCACACTTTTTATACACGGCAATAAAATTTGTTTATATATAAATAGAATGACGGATTTCAATCATCACCCAGCTCATAAGAGTGAAGCCTACTTTTACACGACAGAACTATTTCCAAAACTAAATAGTATATTATTGGCCAATCAAAAGCTACGACTGCCATCTTAAAAGCTGTAATATGTTGAAATCTATTCCACTTCTATTGAATATTCAATGGATATTGATCCAATATATTCAAAATAAATCAGCTTAATGAGTTGCTTACTAGAGTATGCCATAGAACCTGAAATATAAAATATTTAATGAATTGTTTTGAACTCTTATGAAATATAAAATATTTAATGAAATGTTCATAACTCTTTGAAATTAAATTTATAAATAAAAAAACATTCAGATTGAATACCAAACTATCGTATGCCATTCTATATATAATGAATTGTTTTTAATTCTCATGAAATATAAAATATTTAATTAATGTTTTTAACTCTTTGAAATTAAATTTATAAATAAAAAAACATTCAGACTGAATACCAAGCCATCGTATGCCATCCTATATTTAATGAATTGTTTTTAACTCTAATGAAATATAAAATATTTAATAAAATGTTTTTAAGTCTTTAAAATTATATTTATAAATAAAAAAGCATTCAGATTGAATACCAAGCCATCTTATATATCTCATTATAACAGCACTTTATTTTGAACATAATATATCAACAAATCCTTTTCGCAAACTGGTAGTTATCCGAAAACAAAACCTTAGCATGTGTAAAAGATTCTTTTAATAAATCTCAATCCAGCATTTCACTAATTACCTAAACTAAACTGGTTGAATTATTTTGATGACCACGCTGAACTATCTTTCTGCATAGTATTTATTGATAAATAGACATTGTAGATTATCGGTGCGTCTAAATACCGGCATGATATTTATTGATAAATATATATTGTATTGTGTTTAATATTGATTCGGATGGAACATTTTAAATAGCAGAAATCTACACGTGAGCAGAAGAGTACAATATTTGAGTAATGTGGGTAAGTGTATGTGTTTCTTATTTAATAGTTTTATAAAAGAAATTTGGTTTTGTTTAATTGTTTTATGTTTTTTTTATATGAATTATAAGAAATTACAATTTTCTGTTATTTAAATTACATTTTTAAATATAAAAATGAATTCAGAGTGTTGAAAAATTCTTAAAACACTTAAATTACACAGAATTAACCACTCAAAATACAACAATTTATAATTAAATTTAAAGCAAATATCTCATAAAATAACCAAAACATAACAAATTTAAAATACTACTTTTTTCATTATGAGATATAATTCAACAAATGAAATAAACTAGCACATCCACTGCAATAGTCATCCACTATTGCAGTGGATGGTGAACTCTTATAAACATCACCATCAATTTAACTAAACTTTTCTATTGGAGTGGATGGTGAAGTCCTATAGGCATCACCATCAATTTAACTAAACTTCCCTATTGCAGTGGATGATGGTGAGCGCCGATAAGCATCACCATCAAAACCACTAAAAATTTTCAGTACGTGTAATCGGTCTAAGATCATACCCTACGCTGATTGAAGAAAAGGTTGAATTCAATAAACATGAAAAGAAAAAAAGAATACGATGGGAAATTTCTGATCTTAATCCTCGTATATAGAAAAAAAGACATGTACAATCCTTAATTTACAATCTAGGAAGGAGAAAATTCCTTGGATAGTTTTCATATTATACAACATATTCCCATCGTTTTCATATTGGCATAGTATTGGAATGAATATGAGAGATGCCTAAACCTAACATGATTTTGTCAAGATTTGATGTTCTTAAGATTTCCATCTGTGCACGTAGGCTAGGTTTATTGACAGATCTATGCGCATTGGCAAGGCTTATTGCCAATAAAACAATGCTCACAAGCATCCACATTTTAAATTTGCATGTTTTTACTTGTGGAAATAGTATACCTGATTGTGCAATCGGTCTTCCCTCGTGCCTCGACGCTCATCTAGATTACCATGACGGGATAGACGTTGAATTTCCGGGAACAATACTAAGTGAACCTTATATCTTAAGGACAGACATTTATGTAATAGCAGAAAATGGTGCATCCAGGAGATTATCACATGCAGTAAGCAGCAAATCCACCTTTGGTCTGATCCCACCACCTATTTGATCTGCACAATCCACAATCCACTATTTTGTTTAGTGTGATCTGCTTATTCTAAAGAAAATAAAAAACAATTGTGTTTAGTGTGATCTCACTTGTTCAAAAACCCAAGTTATACCATCCTGAGCTGAAGATGAACTCGGATTTATTTATTTTTGAAAAAATTATGGTATTGAAAATGTAACTGTTCATCGGAGAAGACATCACGTTTTTTAAATGACCTTCATTATCTGTCATAACCCTCTTTAACTACTCCGCTATAAGCTAAGTTGACAAATGTGATAATAACTATTACTTTTTAAGAGTGAAAACATGGAAAATAGCAAGGCTAACAATAAGTATTAACCAATCCACCCTCAAAACGATCACAATTAATGACTATGCAATAGCTGTTTATCCGATTTGGTCTTTCAATTCAGGATTGAAAGGGTTAGAGTGGAAAGGATTCTGATATAGCCAAGCACAAGGGTTTAGACAGAATATAACGGGTTTTAGAGAGCCATTAAAACTAAAATAAAACATCATAGAGACGCAGAGAAAAGAACCCATGAATCTTGTGGATGGAGAGATCTTACCACATGCTGGAGTAGAGGAAGTCTTTCCTGCTGCCATTTGAAATAGCTATTGCGCGGAAAGCCTGGCCACCAGTGTTAAGAGAAGGGATCCCTTTCAACTCCATCAAATCTATCACTGATCTATTCACATAGCCATTTTAGCTTCTCCTGGTAGCCGAAGCCGAAGAGAGAAGATTTGAGGCTAGTTAGCATCCATATTGAAGTAAGAAAAATAAATTGTTTATATTAAATTTAAATTAATTAAATAAATTAAAATTATAAGGGGTGCATATTGAAGTAAGAAAAATAAATTGTTTATATTAAATTTAAACTAATTAAATAAATTAAAATTATAACGGGTGCAGTCATACGCTAGGGTTCTGGTGCGGTGCGGAGGCTCACGTGCAGGCCTCGGCTAGGGTTCTTCTTGAAATAAATGCTCAAAGTTAAACCTAATTTTATCCATAAACGTTACTACACGAGTGGCAGCCATTTTTTTGATACATGTTAATTGTTAAGAAACATTAGCCATATAAAGAACAGATTGTCTACTCCTAGTCATGCCATGCACTGAAAATGGATGACTGAAAATAACCAAAGGCAAGACAGTTACTTAAACGTAATGAGGCAAGAATTTTTATCATCGTACATGTGCTGAAAATAACGAACCGCACCCCAGGTACAGAAAGGTAACCAGACAGGAATTAAATATTAACAAAAACGTAACCAGGCAAAGCCTATGGGCCTATGTAAAACTCTAAATGTAAAAACAATTATTTATTTACATCAATTAAAAATGTAAATGTAAAAATGATTATTCAATTGATTCACCCACAACTGTGGGTGCACAGCTGCTGGAGCAGAAGTTGCTCCAGTCACCCACTCCTCCTCCCTCATTCACCAACGCTCTGATAAGTGAAGTTGGACGGCACCTTTCTAAAAACAACTATGTAGTAGAAATTCAAAACACAATTTAAAAAAACTCAAAAATTAAAGCATAAAGCATAGTAAAAAACCTAAACTCAGTAAAATATATTCACAATATATTAAATTATGTTCATTAAAAATTCATCCATAATTAAAAGACGATTAATTCTGATAATTTGGAATAAGTGTAAACCTATCTACTTATATATATATATTAAATTCATCTTTCAAAGTACCTAGCACGATAGTTTTAAGATAATTTAAATTATAATTAAAATTTAAATTAAAAATTAAAGTATAGTAAAAAACCTAAACTCAGTCAAATATATTCACAACCTATTATTAAACTATGTACATTAAAAATTCATCCTTAATTAAAAGACGATTAATTCCTACAATTTGCAATAAGTAATGTACATTAATTCTGAAGATTAAATAATGTACATTAATTTTGACGATTAATTTTGAATGGCATAACGACTATAAGATCATAAGACGAAAAATTAATAACCACTAATTACGCTGAAAGATGTACATCTATTGACAATGGGCAGATTTAATAAGGGTTTAATGCTTAATAAGTTTTCTATGGACATGATTAAATATGGCTGGAATATTCTTAGTAGTCACACAAAATAAATGGCTGTGATTTCAATCATTAACTTCCTAGCTATTATAAAGATATCCGTTTATGTCTTTACTTTTTTACATTTAGCTAATCATATTTAAAAATTACTTTGATAGCTAACTGATTGCCACATAAGTGATTAACATAAATTAAAATATTAACACCAGAAAAATGAAGCTCAACAGTTTATTTGTTAATCAATAATAAAATTTAATATATTCTTTCAAGGATTCTTTTCATCTTATCAACCTTTCAGCATTGATCAGCCACATAATTGTGACTGTGCTAGTTATCGTTCAAACCATATTTAAGCACTACAACACCTAGAAAATTTAATCACTTCAACCATATTGACGCACTACCAGAACCGACGGTTCTATTGGTTGACGTTCAACCAATAAAAGAAAGGACAAAAAATTAATAAATGGTAACATGAAAGAACGCCTAAAATTATTGAAATGTAAAGTCTGACACCAAAGTCCTAATTAGTATCCATAGACTTTTCGATACAGCCAACGATGATATAACAATAAGTCTATGAGGAATTATAGCCAAGACCTGTTCTATAGACTTCTTGTATTAGAACAAGCCTCAAAATCCGTAGTTCCTAAGTGTTTATTGAGTGACTAGACTATTAAATACAATTCAAAGCTTATTTCTCAAAATACTAAATTTTACGATCACAATGACAAAAAGAAAATGGGATATACTTTAAAAAATGGTTTATACTTTAAATTAGTGTATCTTATAGGATATAATTCAAATTTTTGTATGGTATGAGATCCATGAACATCCATACGGTGAGAACAGCGACAAGAAGGAAGCTCGCTGACGGCCTCTAGCTGGGGCATTCACACATTTTTTTGTTCTTTTCAATTCTTCCCATTCCATACGTAGCTCTGTACTACATCATTTCCAGTATCTTTGTCACCAACAACTGTATAGAGATAACAAAACTCCATTAGAGAAAAGACCAAGAGAACGCCTATTTGTTTTACAAGAATACACTTAACGTATCTTACCTTGATCCCAAAAGTCTCTGCTACAAACCGCCATGGCGCCATGGATTTCAGAAATGGAACGGTGAAAGGTTTTAAATATGCGAAATTCTGTTGATTCATACCATAAAAAAGGAGTGAAATAGAGAGACAGTGGTAGAGAGAAATGGATATCAGATTAGGGTTTCATCGGTGTTTCAGTCACGCCATTGCCGTGTCGCACGGTCGATGTCCTTCCAGCCGGCGATGTGACCTGTAGTGATTTTCATAGTATATCACACAAAACACCTGGGTAGAAAGCCTTCTCACTTATTTGAAACTAAAAGGAAACCCTCACTTCTTTCAAAGTTTGTTTTGCTTGAACGCGCGCCCTTCACGCCATTGCCGTGTCTCAGGGTCAATGTCCTTCTAACCGCGGATGTGATGTACCTGGATTGGTATAGTCATGTGACCTTTTGTGTCTTTAATTTTTTTTTAATCGTTATATTATATTATGTAATTGTTAATGAAATTACAATTTTCCATTTTTTAAATTTTATTTTGGAAGGTATAAATAAATTCAGTGCTCTAAAGATACCTATTACTTCTAAGTTATGTAATCTCAATTATTAACCTGCAATTCTTGTAATTTTCTTAAATTTATAATTGCAATCATTAAAATTTTCTTAAATTTTTGATAAACTTTTAATATCTATTTTTTTAAACTGCTTTAAAATATTTTGTTGTAAAACAATGTAAAAATAACATAACGAAAAAAAACATAAATTAATATATGTGAGAGTAATTTTCCTATATTTTCTAAAGAGTTCAATTACTCTAAAAAAATGTCATAAAATGCATACCTTGATATAGTCATAGTCATATATTAATCCATCTTAGAGTGAGCTACCTACATTTTTTTGCAAAAGGTGGATATAGTCATAGTCATATATTAATCCATCTTAGAGTGAGTTATTTACATTTTCTCCAAAATCTTAGAGTGAGTTATCTACATTTTCTCCAAAAGAGTTGAGTTATTGGTTAAAAAGATCATAGAATGTGTGCATATTCATAGCCATAGCCATATATTAATGTATGTAATAGTTATTCAAATGTTTCAATATCAAACATGTTGTTCAAGATAGTCTAGTGAACATTGTTTGCTCATAGTTTAAAGAGTTGAATTATAGTGAAAAATGTCATAAAATGCATAAGTGAATATAGTCATAGTCATATATTAATCCATGTGAGAGTGAGCTACCTACACTTTCCGCAAAAGAGTTGAGTTATTGGTTAAAAAGGTCATAGAATGTGTACATATTCATAGCCATAGACATATATTAATGTATGTAATAGTCATTCAAATGTTTCATTATGAAACATGTTGTTCAACATAGTTTAGTGAACATTGTTTGCACATAGTTTAGTTAACATTGCTCGCACAAACTCGTAGAGTAGTTTGTAGTTGAGTGACTTTCATTTAGATTATAAATCTCTAAAGAGTTAGACAATAATTATGATCAATTCTTGAATTCATTGAGGAGCTTATCGAAATTAATCTACACCTCATATCTATATATGAGTCTCCACTAATATGCAATGCTATAAAAGTTTATTTAGGTAAATCGATATAAATATAGATCTATGCTATCAATCACAACTTTCAATAATGATTTATACTAATCTTAATATACATAAAATAAGTAGGATTGAAAATACAATTTAAGTACAATTTCTAGGATTAAGGTAGGTTGTTCACATCATAAATCCAACTCCAAAAAAATGCTAAATTTCCTTCAGGTTCCCCCCTATTATGAACATAATATATAATAATAAATATAAATACATTATAATAGTTAAGAATAATTAATGAAGAGACATCTTCCCAATGAAAGGTCACGTCTCTTCATGGAAGCATGGAAGGGCACCCGTGCCTGGGTATATAAGGCCCTCATTCTTATTGTATCTCATCATTTCATATTCATATACATTCTTATTTAATATATTATCCTTTATGGATTATAACCTGTTGTCCTACCTACATAGGGTATTTACCTCGTGAATCCGCTTAATTCACCACAAACTTCATCTCGATCCAAATTTTGGCCACAAATAGAGTTTCTCTAAAATCGGGTCTTTGACCTCATATTGGTCATTGGCCATTTATAAATCAAATATTCTACACATTTCAGTGAAAGTAAAAAAATTCGTTCTCCACAAAATCAAAAAAAAGGAGGAGAAAAAAAAAGGTTTTTCTTAAAGGGCACGTGAAGAAGTATAAGTGCACACCAAGAAGTTTGAAAGAAATATTCTGGATTTTGCATTATTTAAGTTAATTGTCATTTAAAAAGTGAGAAAAAGTAATTTAAAAGAAAAAGTTTCAAAGAAGAGGAAAAGTGGATATTTTATTTTACCTTTGGAGATTTACCATCCCTTGGTTTTGGAAAACCATTGGCCCATGGTATTCCATGGAAAACTGCAACTAACAAATAGTCAAGAGTATAAAAGAGAATTTTATTATAAGTCAAAACATAAGGTACTCTTTATAAAAGAGAATTTTATTATAAGTCAAAACATAAGGTACTCTAAGATGACAACATTATCATTAAAGAGGAGAGTCTCTTTTACATTTATCATTTACTGAAAAATAAGAAGTGAACAATGACATCTATAAAGAATACATTTTCGACAAAATGTCGCTATTGTGCAAAAGATGAAGAGTATGAAAGGGGCCTTGTGAATGGAGCTCACCCTTGTCCATATTGTAAAAATCTTTTTATTTTAGTAGAAAATCAAGGTGACATCCATTGGGAAAAGAAAATAAAAGAATTAGAAACCCAATTAGTTTATTATCAATAACACAAAAAAAATTTACAATTTCAAGTTGCGTTGGAGCAAATGCTAAAAAAACAAGAAGAGAGACAAAAAAAAAATCTTGAGGGAAAATTACAGGAAAAAAACAAAGGCATTTCTTACTTAAAATATCATAACCAAAATTTATTGGTACAACTAAACGAGTCAAAAGATAAGAAGCATAGGGATCAAAAGTTAGAACAAACTAATTATGATCTCATTAAGAAATTATCAAAAAAGGATGAAGAGAATTCTCGCCTAAAAATCCATAATCAAAGTTTAATCACCAAGATTAAGAAGATAAAGAGTGATAAGAAGATGGTAGAGAAAAATTTAGAACAACTTATCAATAAATAATCATTGGTAGATAAAGAGACAATGACTCAACCTATGGACCTACAAGAGTATTCAAATGGAAAAGTCTTGATGATGGATAAAGCAATTAATACAAACACTGTCAACCTTACAACTCAAAAGGATTCAGTTGATGTAAAGAGGTATTCACATGTTGAAGTAGAAACAAGCTAAGGCTATGAAGAAGACTCAATTCCAATTGTTAATCAAGAAGAGGCTACAAGCACATGAAGTAAATATCAGGTTGCAAGGATTCCTTCTAAACATCTTAATCACAAAAAACAATACTTCAACCAATCAATCTATCGACATAAACAAATGACAAATATGTCAAAAATTATTACCTCCATTACAAATGATGCGCAAGGTAGCAGTTATGAGGGGAGTCAAAATGCATCAAATTGTTTACAAGAACCCCATAAAAGCCCCATTGTGCAGAAGATTGATTTAAGGTGGGTACACTCCCTTACAATTCAATGGTTCTATGTAGTTCTTATAAGATCCTATCATTTCAAGCCCTCAATGATCACTAATTCAGGAATAAAGAATGAGGAAACGATATTACAAGCGAGAGGAAGAGATATGTCTTCCATAAGTGTGCTTTGAGGAATTTTTTTTTTTAAGGGGAAGGCAATGTTATGAACATAATATATAATAATAAATATAAATACATTATAATAGTTAATGAATAATTAATGAAGAGACACCTTCCCATTGAAAGGTCACATCTCTTCATGAAAGGGCCCCCCTGCGTGGGTTTATAAGGCCCTCATTCTTATTGTATGTCATCATCTCATATTCATATACATTATTATTTAATATATTATTCTTTATGGATTATAACATGTTGTCCTACCTACATTGGGTATTTACCTAGTGAACTGACTTGGTTCACCACACCCCCCCGAGGAGGGGGCATCAATTATTATGTATCCATTTCAATTCTAGTCATGATGTTTCTATGATGGACATGGCCCTCTTGTTCCAAGCATATATATATATATATATATATATATATATATATATATATATATATNGATTGTTTATATCATTCTATTGTACTTTGAAATCTTTTCTCTAGACTCATATTGTACTATATTGAGACCTCATTTGGTCTCACTCGCCTGACACCTTTATGCTAGGCACACCATTGTATCATTGTTATGAGATATCTCGATGAGTATGGGTATGCCTTCCTTGTCCCTATTGAGATTGATCTTCAATACTGTAGATAAATCCAAAGAACGTTTGTAGAGAAAGACAAAAAAAACACATGATATGAGCAATCAAAATGAACCATTCATTTAATTTAGTAGAATAGGAAGCCTTTATATAGAATAGGTTGAACATACAATGATTTTGATCAAAAGTGGACCAATTTCAACTAGCCAATAGGTAGAAAAGGTCCCAAACCCTAACAATTATCTTAGTTGACCAGTTCTTAGTTCTTGGGACTTGTGCCCAACCTCCCAGGTAGAGATGCACCCCATCTAGCCTCTGTGCTAAAGTGTGTTGCATTTGGAAGGAGGTGCATCTTTGTGGTAGTGCCCTGTTGTTATGCCTCAAGATGTGTGCTCTCCTCCATAGGGAGTGCACCTTCCAACTTTCCCAATTCCTCTATGTTTAAGCCTGGAAGTGTCCTGAGATCTGTGAGAAATTGTGAAAATTGATGAGACTTGGCGAACTATGATATTCATTTATCTTGGGCTAGAATTTGACCTTTGCGACCCACCAGAAAAGAAGTGTGTTGATGAGTGTGAGTAGTGGTGGTGCATGTATGCAACACGTTGTCTTGAAGGAGAGATGGTTTGAAATATGGAGCCATCTCAGAGGGGTGCGAGATGGTGACCTCTTCTTCCAAGAGTGGAGGCTCATAGAATTTTAGACTGTTACATTTACCATGTCATGAATACCCAATTGTGGTGGAAAGTGGAGGTGATAAGCATTGTCTCTAACTTGCTGCAGAATTGTGTAAGGACCATAGTGGAGGGGTTTCATCTTGTGATAACGTTGGGACTGAAAGCATTGAAACTCCATGTGAAACCAAACCTTGTCAGTAGGGTAAAGAGAGAGTGGTTTCATGTGTAGATCATTATTGTCCTTATAACATTGGTTTGCAAAAAGGACACTATATAAGTTTTTTTTTTTTTTTGACAAGGAGTACTAGAAGGTTGGAGTTGTAAAGGAAAATCAAAGGGGGCAACAGGTTTCTACCCAAAGAAATATTTGTAAAGGGACAAGTCAATAGAAACATGAACTGCCCTCTTATAATAGTGATGGACAATGTGGAGGGTGGCATCCCATTGTTTAGATTTGGTAAACTAAATGTGGAGGGCATGAAAGAGGATATGGTTAACAATTTCAGTTTGTCCATCCGTCTACGGATGGAAAGAAGTGGAGTATTTGAGGTTACACCCCAAGAGAGACCAGAGAGTTTTCCAAAATGTAGTGAGGAAATGGGCATGAAAATCGAAGATAATGCTCGAGGGGAGACCAAAATGAGTCCACACATGAGTGAAAAAGAGATCCACAGTTTGAGGAGTGGTAGTAGTCTTAGTGCAAGGGACAAAAATCATCATTTTGTAGAAGTGATAGACAACCACCCAAACAACATCATGATGACGAAAGGTCATGGGAAGACCGTTGAGGAAGTCCATAAATATAGTTTCCCAAGGAAGGGATGGAATAGGTAAGGGATAATATAGGCCACATTTGTGGTTGGTCGGTTTATGTTGACTACATAAGGTACAAGCTTAGCTAAATTTCTCAACTTGGCATTGTAAAGAAGGCCAAAAGAAGTGACGTTGAAGATGCTCAGTACTTTTGAATGTGTCAAAGTGCCCTCCATAAGAGGAGGCAGGGGATTCACGAATGAGAACAAGGAGATCATCAATAGTAGGAACATATAGCTTGTCAAACTTATACAACCAACCATCCTGAATGTGGTAGTCTAGGAAATGGGTTCGGTTAATGGCAGTAGGTTGTTGCAAGGTAGTCCACATGGTACTAAAGAAAGGGTTAGATTCATATAGAGACTTCAAATATTCATATTTATCACAACAAAGAGATAATATTTGAAATATCTAAGGAGGAGGGTGGCTAAGGAGATGAGCCATGTGATTGGTGGCCCCTTTCTTATATTCGATGACCAAGTGAAATTGTTGTATATAATCAACCCACTTCAAGTGACGTTGTTCTTGGAGCTTAGAATGAGAATTAATAAAAATCAAAGTACAATGATCAATATGAGAATTGTCTCCTTACCCAAGATACAGTGGCGCCATTTTTTAAGACCTATACCAAGTTATATAATTTATTATCATATGTATTGTAGTGTTGTTTGGCTTGAGCCAATGTCTTAGAATGATAAGCAATGGGATGTCCTCCATGTTTAAGAATTGCGCCAATCACATGTTGAGAGGAATTAGTCCCAATTTCAAAAGGTTGTTGAAGATCAGGAAAATGAAGGTGTTGGGCACATGACTATTTTGAGGAAAGACCTATTTTTGGAAGGAAGGACCTAATTTTTGGAGCACGTGCAACAACTAGAAAGAAAGAAGCATGTGGAAAAAGGGGGAAAAACAACATTAAAGAAGGAAAATCCATGTGTGAGGAGGCAAACAAGCCTAACTATATTAGGGTTAGGGTTTTTGACAAAGTTTCTAATGGCCATAAGCTTGTAAAATAGTATAAATAAGAACCTAGGAGGTCTAGGTCGACTTCTCATTTTCTTCTGTTCGGTTAAGAAAACAAAAAATGTTTGTTGATAAGTGAAAAAGATGTTGAGTTGTCGAAGAGTCAAGTAAGGTAGATTTTGAGGGTTAGATCACAGGTTGAGGAGCCTCGTGCGATATAGTTTTCCTCACAGAGGTTCCTTGAACTCATTATGATCGTATGATGGAAGATGTAATGCACACAATGTCGTATGTTGCAACATATTAAATAAATGAGTAGAGAAGACAAATCTTTGTGGATGTACCTGAGAAGGGGGTGAACCATGGTAAAAATTATGTCATATGTGATGTTTCTTGCATGTTTATTTTATGTCAATGATTAGTTTATGAATGAATGGTTAAGCTAGGTGTATTAGAATACATGCATGGGCCTAAAGCTGAATGAATCCTAGAAGGAATTGAATGAATCATCAAAGTAATGCATGAGGAAGATATAATACCCTCACATATCCCCATTCATTCCTAGAGTGCAAGCACTTGAGCATTGCATTCGCCCATAAAGTTATCTCAGGTGATACTGCGTAGTGCACTCTTTGTGTTGTGTTGCCTTCTAGCTTACCAGGAGGGATGATAGTTTTAGAGGGTTTTGTTGGAACCCTAATCAGATATGAACCTGGGTTAGACCAAGAAGTGAATGAGATAATTAAACCAACAAATGGTTATGTTTCTGGTTGGAAATGCATAGGATTGAGAAGACGAGATCTGTGGAAGAAACACGTGGAGATTGAAGGTATAAAGGGGAATTTTCAGGCCATGGAATCCAACAAAGGTGGATATCAAAAGATGGAAGAAAATGAAGGAAATCGAGTTTTCGTAGAAGGACAAAAAAAACCCTAAGTTAACACTGCGCAAATACCTGTACAAATACATGTTTAGCGACTTGCATGAGTTATTTTTCTATGATTTTATGCATTTTTTGCAGGAGTAGCTATTGATGTTAAAATAAAACCACCCAACAAATCAAATCTGACAACTCTAGTGGAATCATGTGGATATCGTGCATTTACAACAAGTTAATAACAAATTTAAGTGTGGAGTAGATTTCTAGTTAGACAATATTATTGCAGGGTTTATCACCAAATTTGCACTAGATACCGTGAAGTCTTACAACGTAGCATAGTAGGATTTTCTAAAAGGACCTAGAGTTATGTATATCATATCTTTGTATATTTCAATCAATATTTTACTGTATAACAACGAAGTGATGACCATGCAATCAGACAACTAAACTTCCTTGCATGCATGGGGGAAGGGGGGAAGAACTGACAAGAGGTGGAGAAATGGAGGAAGAAATGGATAAGGGAAAGAAGAAGGAGGTCATAGACCCAATCATGATGGAGAAAGAAAATATAAAGCAGATAATGGCAACATCTGGAAAGACGCACAATGAAGTACCCTACCAATATAAGATGAATAACAAGAAGAGATCCATAACTGATAGAGAGGACTTGGAAAGCGACGACGAAGAGATAGAGGATCTCTAGGCTATGGAGAAGATTGAGGAAATCATGTGTGAAACATATGAAAGGAGAAAATGAGGTCCAAGGGTAGTAACAAAAGGAACTCCAATCTAGGCCACCCTCAGTTTGGAACCTACAACCCTATGTGCGACTAGTACACTAGAAAGAACACTAGCATTTAGAAAACCAAATTTTAGTGGAAGAAAGACAGCAGGAAAGACATAGAAACATGGAGCAAAAAATGGAGGAGCCAGTTCAAGAAGCGACAACCAAATATCTACACTGTGTGGAGGTAGTAGTTCAACACAGTTCAAAATGGCAGGACATGATCCCATGATCAAGTTACTAGAATTTCGGGGAGAGGCATCTGAGGACCCTGCAAAGAACTTATTCCTCTATGAGAAGATCTTGGAAGCACAAAATATCACATATGAGGATATAAAACTTGCGCAATTATTTATCACGCTAAGAGACCATGCACTGGATTGGCACATAAGCCTACATGTAAACAATCCACCAGGAGTAACAAGGATGATTGCAGACGTGAAAAGACTATTGATAAATGAATTTTAGAAGCCCAAATTAGAGGACCAGTATATGAAGGAAATTATTGAAATCAAGAAAAACAAGGGGAGTCTGTTTGGGCGATTGACCAGAGGATTAAGCGTCTCAAAGGTAAGTTGAAATATGCCATGACAGACCTGAAACATAGGCACTTATTTTTGAACTCATTGTTACCACATTTGAAATACCTATTAAGACATAATAAGTTTCAAACTTAAGAAGAGGATCTACAGGAAGCCTTACAACTCGAAGAGAACTAGTATCAAAAGACATATACAACAATAGAGGAGTTGAAGCAAGATGTGAAAAATCTAACATTTCATCTTAATCAGAATAAGGGAAAAGAGAAAAGAAAATATGGTTGGTGTACCACATGCAGGATAGAAGGACACCACAAGAATGAATGTCAAGCTTTTGCGCAGTACATGGAAACAAGAGTGCCAAACTATTTTGCAATAGGAGGACCATGGTGTGAGATTTGTAAAATTCATGGGCATGATCCATATATTTTTGCAATGATGCATAAGTATAAGACAGTACCCAAAAGTTCATACTGCAGTTTTTGCAAGTTATTAGGTCATGATCATAAATATTGTAGGATGGTGGAGTTGATAAGAGAAATAACTTCAGATACTTATAGGGTGCAAGGAGAAATGATGACACGACAAGCTTCACCTCATTTAAACTAGGTACCATTTCCATATAACAATGCACAATAGAAGTACAATAATGTGTAGCCCCAATACAACAATGTGAAGCCACAGTATAACTAGGTAGCTCAGTACAATGCATCGCGAGGAGATCAAGGTGGATACAAAGACAGAGCATGAGGAAGAGGAGGATTTGGGCGAGGTAGAGGTCTAATAGTGTTCCACAACTGCTAATAGTCAAGACATTATGCAAGGGAGTTTCCACTTCCACCAGTGACATGTATGTATTGCCGTGCAACAAACCATGATACAGAAGACTGTCTGACACTATTGGGGAAGGTCCAAGAAAAAAGGAACCAAAACAACCAAAATGTACAGTGGATTTCTGTAAAATTTAGGGATGATGGAAGAAACATCAAAATGGTCACACAAGGAGGAGCTGAGATAGGAACCGACGCAGCAAGACAAGATCCAAAGCAACATCAATGGGTGGAGAATAATACTGAACCGCATAATCAGTTTGATGCATGGAAAGAAAAGGAAACATTAAATGAGGAAATATAAGAGTTTTTCAAACAAAACATTGAATCTACATCAGTTGTGCAAAAAAATCATAACTTTCTTATGTACGATATGCCTTCCTCAATGGACCATACTAATGAAGCACAAAATTTAGAGAAAGTAAGTAACATATAATTTTTTTTGCAATACTGTGTTAAGCTATTTAGCGATCCATCATCTGTGAAGATCTTACAAAACTTGCTAGAAATATGTAATAGAGAGGCAAAAGGAAAGTTAGAATAGAAAATAGTCAATCATCTCCATACTAGAAGAAGGACAAGTAAATAATTCAGACTAAATGCCAACATTGGAGATTTTAATATGGGTGATATTATACTGGACTTAGGCTCTCAAGTAAATGTTTTACCTAGTAGGACATGGCAGTGTATGAGAGAAACCACACTAGGCTATTCCCCTGTCCATTTTAAGTTAGCAAATCAACATAGAGTGTTACCAATCATAAGTTTTAAAGGTGTGACATTAGACTTGGATGGAGTGCACACTATGACATATTTTGAAGTAATAGAAATAGTATATGGCACAACACCTTATCCAACATTGATTGGATTGGATTGGGAGTTTGATAACCAGACCATAATCAACCTGAAGACAAGGAAAATGATGTTTGAATCAGGTGAATATTGAGTCATTGCACCATTAGATCATTCTAAAGGAGAAAATTTTGTAGAACCCACTTGTTTGGATTTGGAAGAAATAAACTAGTTGTATAGAACCACCACACGAGAAGAGGATTATGTTAACCCAACTATAGATGGGGTACTTAGTTGGAGAAGCATCACATCATGTGCTTTTGACTTAGATACAGGTTTGGAGAATTGGTAAAAATGATTACATGAAGTTTCTACATGAAGGTGTGCAAGAATAGACCACACAGTAAGATGGGTTGGTACAGAGATAAGAGAACCTCCTTGTTTTCATGGGGTAAATGACTTAGAGTAATTTCTGAAAAAATATGAAGAGGAATTATTAGAAAATCAGAGGCTCTTAGCCCTAGATATTCCCCTCAAGGCTACACATGCAAGATTGTGGGTTGTGCACAAAGAAACAATTCAGGACTGGTATCAATGTAAATGACTACTTCACATTAGATTTGGTGCAGAATAGGGGATCAGTAAAATGCAGAAGTACGATGGACAAGGAAAACCAATGGAACACTTGGAAAATTGCAAGGCACAATGGAGGATGACACCACCAAAGGAATGACCTCAGCACTTTATCCATACATTGGAAGGAATTCCAAGGAACCGGTACATAGACCAAGAGATGCGCATAAGTACTATAGAGTGGACAACACTACAATAGAACTTTGTAGTAACCTTCTCATTTGAGCATGAGAACCCCAACATGGATTCAACATTGAAGATGATACAGGGAAATATATTTACTAATGAACCATAGGTTGAAATCATGACAAAATATCAACAAAAAAATAGTCAGACAATCAAATAGTTAATTTCATGCTATCATGTTGAAGAGGAAGCATCATATGAGGATGATCCATGAAACATTCAGATTACATAAATTGAAGGAGAAAGAGACGTGGAAGGTCCATCTATGGAGTTAGAGATGGGACCTTCTAGGAACTCATTTTGGGACACTATATAACTCTTTGATTACTTTTCCATTAATGTTGTCCCTAGAGAGAAGAACAATATCATTGATTCATTAGCTATTTATGCAGGTACTCTACAACCTTGTAAGGAGTTACTTCATGGTTTTGGAAAAATGGAAGTTGTTTTTAGGCCATTGATCCCTGATAACCTAAAAAAATGGATTTTTTTCAATGATGATGCCAAAATCCTTATATTTTTTCAAAGATGAAAGGAGTTCTACGACTCTCAAACAATTTTTTTGGCTCACTCCATGAACTTGGAAGCCAAATATTTTCCTAATGATACTCTCCCAAGAGATTTTGTCCCCTTATAAATAATGTTTGATGTAAATGACATGTACAAGAGGAAGCTTATTGTAGACCAATCTGAAAAATCCTTCCAGTTCAATATCAACTCAGAAAATGTAACAAGGACGGTAAAGATAGGAAATGGAACTACCAATTATAAGAGAGATAACATGCTAAACCATACTTGAGAGTTTAAGAAATTTTTTACGTGGACTTATGATGACATGAAGGCCTATAGTTGTTAGAAAAATAGGATCACAGAGAAATAAAATAAAACAAATGAAGAAATAAAACATAGAAGATGCAAAATACAATAGAGACATAGATATACATGGTTCACACAGTGTAGGCTACATCCACCAGATAAATTGTCAATTCATTCCTTTATTATATTTGAAAAAATGAATGAATACAACCTACAACATATCCAATGCAACTTCCTCTTCTTTCTCTATTAACATCTGATCTCATAATACAATATCCACTCACATACGCAGTTGAAATACGTTTCCCTCATGAAATAGGGTTTCCTTCTAGGGAAAAAAAAACACTAACATAAATTCTACCGTTAGATTTGAGATCTTATAATGAACGGTCCAGATTGACTATGAAATCAGAATATTTTACAAGACAATTTTCCCAAAACATTCTCTTCGAGGATCGTACGCCTCAAACCCCCATCAGGGAGGCAGGGATGACTTTAGGGGCTAAATTTCTCTCATGGGCTAATTTTCCATGGTTTTTCCAAAAATGAGTTTCGCTATTTTAAAAATGATTTGCCCAAATTCTATAGGATAAAATTACTTTACCTTAAATATCGCCAAAATTATATAAAAACTATATAAAATCCTTAGAAATTTGAACATTTTTACAAAAATATCGTCAATCATTTATAGTTGCCATATGAAGGATTAGTAATATTCGCAAAAGTTTCTACATTTTAAAATAAATTTCCATCCTTAAAATCATCCCTGCAGGGAGGGGCTCTAAAATTTCTCTTCGCCCCCATGGAACCCCCTATTGAGAGATGTGGGGTGAGGGGGGGGGGGAATCCCCCCCACACCCCCCATCAGTTAATGGGGTCCAAACGCGATTGAAACAATACCTATGAATCATGAAGATAATCGAGCTCCACAACAAACAATCGCCCACTTGGAGACTGATCATAACAACTACACTATTTTTGTACTTATTGGACTATGATCCACGTTGGACCTGGAAAATTTATCATCTTCATATTCACCTTCATGCTTAAAGGCCAACTAAAAATGAGTTGGAACTCAGCTTCTCCTTGGTTACTATGTTTGTTAACATGTATGTAGGATTCTGGCTAGTATGTATCTTTTCAAACTTCAATTATCCATCTTCCAAAATGGATCATATGAAATGGTACCTGAGTTTTATATGCTTAGTCTTATAATGGAAGTCTAATTTCTTTCCAATATGAATGGCACTTTGGTTGTCACAGTACAACCTAGTATTCTCATTCTTCTTTCCTTATTCCTCCATAAATCTCTGTAACCAAATCATCTCTTTACTAGCCTCTATAAAAGCAACATACTCTGCTTATGTTGTTGAATGTGAAACAACCTTTTCCAGTTTCAAAATCCAACTTATTGTTTTTCCACCTATAGTAAAAACATACCCTGTGGTGCTTCTCTTGTTATCTTTATCACTTTCCATATCTGAATCAACTTATCCCTATAAAACAATATTTGAACCTACAAACCATATTGCATGAGTAGAAGTACCTCTAAAATACTTGAGAACCTCCCCCCAACATTATTTACCTAGATTTTTCATATACCTCCTCAAAAATCCCACTGCATGTTCAATATATGGTCTTTTGCACACCATCACATACATCAATTTGCCAAGTGTTTATTAATAAGGGACCTTAAACATGTATTTTATCTTCCCCTATGTCTTGGGAAACATTTCCTTGGTTAATTTGAAATAGAGGGTGAAAGGTGTACTAACTGTTTTATCATTTTGCATTCTAAGCCTCTCTAACACCTTCTCTATGTACTCACCATGAGACAATATCAATTTTCAATTTTATTTTGTCTCTTATTATTCTCATAGCAAGGATTTTCTATGCAGAACCCAAATCCTTCATCGAAAATGAATTAGATAATTTATTTTTTATTACATGTATATCTTGCATGTTAGATCCTGCAACAAGAATTTCATCTACATACAGTAACAAGATAATATATCTTTAATTTTATATCCTCTTAAAATAAACACAGGGATCAAATGCCACCTATTATAACCTTGTTCTGTAATAAACCCGTGAAATTTCAAATACCACTTCCTTGGAGATTTATGTAGTCCATACAGGCTCTTCTTCAACTTGCATACCAAATTCTTCGTCCCTTTGACCTTATACCCTTGTGGGTGCTGCATATAAATATCTTCCTCCAAATACCCATGGACAAAAGATATTTTTACATCTAATTGTTCACGATTCAGTTCTTCTACTGCCACAAGACTTAAAATAGTCCCAATTGAAGTCATTTTATCAACAGGAGAAAATATTTCGTCAAAATCTACTCCTTTCTTCTGTGCAAACCCCTTTACAACAAGTCTGGTTTTGTACCAGATTTTTCCTCCACCTTCTTCCTTCAACTTATAAACTCATTTATTCTGCAATGCTCTTTTTCATGTGGGCAACTTAACCAAGTCCCAAGTCTGGTTATTTACCAAGGATTCCATTTCCTCTTTCATGCATTTCTTCCACTTATTTTTAGTGTCTACCTTCATTTCCTCTTCATAACTTTCTAGTTCACCATAATCAATCAACAATGAATAATACAATTAAGGAGAGCATCATTCAGCGGCTCTACTTAACTTGGTAGATATTCTAACAACACTTGTAGGAGTTTGAAGTACTTGTTTCTCTTGCTGTTATACATTTTGATTTTCTCGTACCTTTGGAATTTCATTTTCTTTGATTTCATCAAGCATGGTTTATTTTGTGTTTTCCTTTTCCCGTTTCTTTCCCTTAAACTAATATTTGTACATGAAATTTTCATTGAATACCACATCTCTATTGCTAATTATTTTAATATTTTCATAAAACCATAAGTGATAACCAAAATATCTAACATCATATCCAAAAAGGGTACACTTATTGGATTTTTCCTCAATCTTTGTTCTATTTTCTTTATCAATATGGAAAAATGCTCCACAAACAAAAGTCTTAAAAAATGAGTAGTTTACCTTTTACATGTCCATTTCTCCCCTGGAATGCCACCATCCAAAGAGATTGAAGGCCCTATGTTTATTAAGTAAACATCAATATATACAACATATGTCTAGAACTGTAAGGGAAACCCAACATGCTATCTTATACTCCTTGCATGTTCCATGATTGTCTTGTTCATCCTTTCTGACACACAATTTTCTTGTGGTGTTTCTGGAACTATCTTCTCTCTACGAATCCCATGGTATGAAAAATAATCATTAAACTCCTTGTTGTAGTATTCACCTCCATTTTATGATCTAACACACTTCAACCTTTTTCTTTTCTCATTCTTAACCAAAGCTTTCCATTTCTTAAACGTATCAAAAACATCATATTTTGGTCGAATGCAATAAAACCAAGTTTTTCTAGTTGCATCATAAAAAAAAGTAACATAATAATGAGAGACACCAAGAGATGATCCCTGAGTTGGTACCCACACATATGTATGCACAATATCTAATGTTTCACTCTTCTTTTCCTTTCAAACCCCGAGAAATTTGACTCTCTTATATTTTCCATAAACACAATGTTCACAAAAATCCAAATCAACTTGTTTAAGATATGGCAACAAATTCCTTTTGTGAAGTATCTACATCCCCTTATCACTCATGTGTCAAAGTCTATGATGCGATAGTGTGGTATCTACACCTATAGAAGCTAAATATTTTGAAGAGTCAACATTACTAGTACATAACTACAATGTACCTACATTCTCTCATATTTCCATTACCAATGATCCTTTAGTGACCTTCTCCACCTTATCTAGAAATCTAGATATAAAACCTTCGCTTGCCAACTATCTTGTTGAAATTATATTTCTTCCTGGATATGGTATATGTCTCATCTCTTTCAGTAACCATTGGTTTCCATTCTTTTGCTTTATTTGTACCATACCCATTTCAATAATTTGACATGGTTCATTATCACCGAAATAAACCTGTCAAAAATCACCCTTGAACATAATACTTGAAATATGTCTCATGGGGTGTGGCATGAAATGAATCCCCTGAATCTACTACCCAAGATTCAGTAATATTATCTAAAGAAAAAATCAAAGAATCTTATAACACATCACCTATTACATTTTCTTCCTAATTTTTCTTCTCTTGTCCATCTCTTTGTTTCTTTGTAGCTCTACAATATTTCTTCCAATGTCCTTTACTACCATAATTCTAGAGCTCTATATTTCCTAGTATGGATTTGGATCTACTCTTCATAGAATTGCCTTAGTTCCATGATCTCTTTCATTTATCCTTTTGTATTTCCTTGTTCTCCACAATCAATGAATTACCTGATCTATCGCATGTGATTTTCTATCACATTTCCTTGGTAAGGATAACACCAACAACATTATCAAATTTTTGAGTGTTTGAATGAGAGACAACATTACTTGTAGACATGCCCAAGCCTCCATCTTTCTAGAAATGAGCATAAGATTAGAATGGCTCTAACCTATTCATCAAGTTTCACTCCTACAAAACTTAGTTGATTAGTAACCATATTGAATTCATTTAAATGGTCAGAAACAAAACCACCTTCTAACATTGTCATATTAAATAATTGCTTCATTAGAAATAACTTGTTGGAATACAAGGGTTTTTCATATAGTTTATCCAATGCCTCTATTAGACCCTCCATTGTCTTTTCTTTTGAAATATTAAAAGCCACTCACACTACCAGGAACATTCGTATCATTCCTAGTTCCTTTATGTCAATAACCTCCCATTGTTCATCCTTCATACTCACCTATTGTTTTTCTTTTCCACCGAATGAGAGGTTAAGATCCTTCTGATATAAATAATATTCAATTTTCATCTTCCATAACTGGTAGCTTTGACCATTAAATTTATTGAGCCTAAACTTTCCATCTTTCACCATTGCCACCACTCGAACCAAGAACCCTCTTTTCCTACAAGTCACCTTTCACTTTGATACTACTTGTTATAAAAATAGAGTTGGGGAGAAAAAAAATAAAAAAATATATAGAAGATACAAAATACAATAGAAACACAAATATACATGGTTCGCCCAGTGTGGGCTACATCCATGATAGAAATTTTTAGGTCCTTCCTTCATTATTATCCAAAAAATGAAGGGACACAACCTACAACATACCCGGTGCAACTTACTCTTCTTTATCTCATAGTCTCCTCTCTGATAATGCAATATTCACTCACATACATAGCCACAATAAAATTCCCTCATAGAAGAGTGTTTCTTTCTAGGGATAAATAACCCTAACATAACTTCTACCGTCGGATCTGCGACCTTATAATGAACGGTCCAGATTGACTACAAAATTACAATATTTTACAAGGCAATTTTCTTGCCGCCCCCACTAGACTGCCCTGGCGAGATATGTGGGGGGAAAAGCCCCCCCCCATTACGTAATGGAGTCCAAACCTAGCTGAAACAATACCTTTGAATCAAGAAGATAATCAAGCTCCACAACCAACAATTTAGCACACCATCTCTCTCAAAGAAGGATCTAAGCTTTTTAGACATAAGCATAGCCACATTAACCCCAAAATACCCCCCCAAATCCAAAAGGAGATTAACTAGCAACAACCACTTTATAAAAGTGGTTGATATACGCCGATCG
>ML785556.1:2458-21275 GCA_009831015.1 Picea engelmannii
TTGCTCCGCGACATTCGTCGTTGCCTGTTGGCGCTTTGGCCACGCCTCGCCGGACTCCGCACCACGTTTATTCTGAAGTCAACTCTCACAGCCGACTGTTCTGCTTCAAATGAAAGGGATTTTATTGTATTTAAATATATAAAGTAATAGTATTTAAATATATAAATGTAAAGTAGATTATACAGTGAGGTTTTGTTATCCTTTCTTCGGATGGTTGTTGGGGAAACACACTCCGCATGAAAGAGAGACTTGGTTAGGGTTATGGGCTGGTCTCGGATGAAGTGAACCAAAGCTACGCSTGCCGTYAATGTAGATTTTAAGTGCAAGATATATAAATGTAATTTCTACCTAAATCTATACACTCAATGAAAGAAAGAAACTGAAGTAATCTTCCACCTAGTACTAGTTATAGTTAACTGGTTTATGAGATCATTGTTTAACTGAGTCACACCCGTCGAGGTGTTAGAAACTAATGCAAGATATATAAATGTAATTTCTACCTAAATAGTAGGGAAATTTTACCGTCAATGTAATTTCTATCTGTAAAATGATGTGCTATATTTGCTCTATTATTATTATTAATTATTATTATCATTGTTTATCTTTCCTAAAAATTTCTTATTTATTTTCAACTCTTCCACGACACATTCATTCAAAATCACATTCCTATTCATTTTGATTTAAAATTAACATCAACCACCTTTATGTGGGGAAACTTCAATTAATATTACATATCAAATATTTTTTTTTCTTAAATATTTTTGGAAAAATTCACCTAACACATTTGGGAGCAAGAATTATATTAAGTAGGAGAAAACACCCAACACAAACAATTAAAACTACACTCCACCAACAAAATTCTCATAATATTTTCATAATAATATTTACGAAAATAATGCAACATGAATACATGTCTCATTTATTTTTCGCTTAAAAACTTATGTTGATAACATCTAAAGTAGTGCGGCAATTTTTAATTAAAAAAACAACAAAATTCTCATAATATTTTCATAATAATATTTACTAAACTAGTGCAATGTCTCATTTATTTTTCCCTTAAAAACTTATGATCATGACATCTAAAGTGGTGCGGCAATTTTTAATTAAAAAAACTTGTAATGATAATATCTAAAGCCGAACGGTGCGGTGGATACAAGAATGCACACAAGTGGCTTTTACTCTCTACTTGCTTAATCGATAGATAGGGGTTATAGCTTCTTTTATTTTTATTTTTACTTTAGACAAAACTTTTGACTATATTTAATGGATAAAATGTTTCGTTGTTAAGGTTTTATTTTAACTTCTTTACTTGATACCTTAATTTTTATATTGAATATTTAGTAGTTAGAAAATTAACATATAAAATTATATTATTATTTAAATATAGTTATTGGTTAGTTATTTAAGTTAAAAAGGATTATTTTAATTAAATAAGGTTTATCACTACACAATAATGATGGTAATGATGGAAATAATGATGAGATTACAAGTAGTTACTAAGAATATATTTTATATAGTTTTAAGGTTATTCTCTATTTTATGAATACTTGTTATTGTAAGTAGAGCTTTAAGGGGTTTGTCTCTTCAACGAGGCTCATGAACATTGCTCATTCGTTTGGAATACTAAGCATGTTTAATCTTATTCACTCCTGTATTTTCTTCTGTGCATTTAGTTTTTCTAAATATTTATATGGTTATGTTGTTTTTTCTTATTAAGCATGTTATGAGTGGTATTAGAGATCTTCCCTAAACTAGCACAAATGTAAAGTTTAGAAATACAAGTAGTGTCACTTGGTTGGAGACCCTTGTAAGCCTTATTGGTACCCCTTTGATTGTCTACATCAAAAAACATATGTATACATATTTGTCTTCCACATACACTCAGTTATACTAAAATCCCCTTAGGTGCACCTGAAACTAGCCTTACTTGAACCTTTTGGTCGTCTTCTCACTATAATATGTCAATAACAACACTTGGGGAAATCACTCTCTAGTACTTGGGAATTGGGTAGTACATGATAAGGGTAGGCTATAACCTCCTTAATTAGTACTATGAGAGTTTGGTTCAATTACTATTGTTATAAGTCCACATTTATATCAAAGAAATATAGAACCTAACACTCCTTTGTCCTTAGGATATACAAACACTAGCCTCTGTAACATAGGCCACAAAATTCCTACATAAAGTAAACTATCAATACTTTCGGGATCTTGTTAGTGTACAGAAGCTATGAGTAATACTCATATAGTGGTGGAACTTTTAAAAATACAAATATGGGTTTTGACAACACACTTGTTGGACCTATCTCAAAAGATTCCCTATGTAGCACTAGTTGTCGTGGTACCACTCTTAAGTAACCATTTTTTAGTGGCCCCGATAATACACTTGTAAAAAATATATCTCAAAAGACTCCTTATGAGATGTTAATTTCATTGTTATAACTCTCTAGTAACATTCTTTTGTGGACCACGAAAAAATGGCGAGCCCAACCGAGAAGGAGAAGAAGCAACATACGAAGAAGGATCCTGAGACAGAAACACAACCAGACTCCGCAGAAGTAGTCTCTGTCAAGCTTCCAGCACCCCCAAGATGGAAGAAAGAGATCATCTCATCGAGAAGGATAGCGGCTGGCACAGTAGAAACAACAACAGCGTTAAAGGAAACCCTAACACAGGAACAAAAGAGGGAGTTGCTTGTTATGCAACCCCTTCCGGAAGGAGGGTTTTTCAAGGAGACATCGAGAGACACATATGTGGCCCTTTCTAAATCTATTCTCTCACCTCATTTGGATGAAGAGGAACCTCGCCGGACAACTGCAACCGAGGAGGGAGGCTCCAACTCGTTCTCTGGTGAGAGAGAACCAGCCATTTGGGCCCAGATCAAAGTTGAGAAGAGATTGCAGGCGCGCAAAGTGTTGAACCCTAGCCACCATCTTTGCCTTGATCTAGAGTACGAGAGACATTCAATTATCATAGACCTCAGGGATCATTAGCTCTTGGGGGATTCTCAACCCTCACTCTGTTACAAGAATCGAGTTAAGAGTGATGCAAGATTGAGGCTTCATTCTGAATATCGTGCCGAGGCCATCTCTGAGATTGAGGCAGGCTTCCCCCTTTTTATAAATACCATCACCAGATCTTCTCTCTGCTTGCATGCTCAAGATTCAGACTCCGTCTTTGAGATCAAAACCCTAGTGCACTAGGATACAGGTATTTTGCCTGGATTTCAATGACTAATCTTTGAAGGACGAGAAATTGTGGATGGCTCTCCGCTACGGGACTATGGGAATCTAAAAAATGAAACCATTTCTCTTGCTTCTCATCTGTGTGGAGGAGCACCTTCCTTTAGTCATCCAAGCTCTTACAAACATGCCATGAAAACAAGGATTTCTGCTCCTTCGGGGTCCAAGGTTGAAACTTTAGGAGTAAAGGAGATTTTTGGCTCTGCCTTCATTGTGAAGCAATCTGCAGAACCTCCAACAACAAAAGTCCAAGATCCCCACGTCTATGGCTCTGCCTTTGTCTACCAGGAAAAATCCCTCATCTGTCACTTCAACAGACTATGGCCCTCGACCTCTACGCTAAGAGAATGGGTTAAAAAGACCTAGTCGTCAGGTCATGAGATGTTCTTTTGCTCCAAAGGGTTGTTCATCGTCAAATTTTCCATAGAAGCCAAATGTCAATGTGTGCTAGAGAAAGGTCCTTGGTTCTGGGGCAAATCTGGTATTTCCATGCAGAGATGGTTCCCTGTATTCAATCCACTGACCATGACAGCCATGACTACACCAGTATGGGTAAGACTACCCAATCTACCCCTATATTTTTATACTCTATCTTTTTTATCTACCCTGGGAAATGCGTTGGGTAGATTTATCAAGACATACACATACTAGATATCAAAAGGCTTCATCACTTTCACCCGCATATGCGTTGAAATTGACCTCATTCAAGGGTTTCTAGATAGGATTCTTATAGATTGGACTAAGGAAGATAATTACACATAGATGTTCGATTATGAGAACACTGCCTCCAGATGTCGCTCCTGTTAGAAAATAGGGCACCTCTAGGCAACTTGTCCTCTATCCCCAACCCCTGGAGCAAAAAAAAGAGCTAATGGTTGGCAAGACCCAAAAATTCACAAAAGTCCCCCGAACCCTCCAAAAAATGTACAACAATCAACTGCAGACCCAAAACACTAGCCTTCGACTTCATCACAAAATCCTGAAGGTTCAGAAGTCCTGATTCTAATTCCCGCAGTTAAGCCTTTGCACCCACCCCTCAAAAATCGAGAAACGAATGATATAATCATGGCCATAGCCCCGCTCCAAAGGACTCAGAAGCATGCTCGTGAATAAGACAATTTAGACAGCGACAAATAAGCACCCTTTTCTTCAACAACTCAAGATTGTGACATTTCCTGAGACCATCTGCCTTTGGTGGCGAAAGTTGTTGAGCCTATCAGCTCCTCTGGTTGGATTGATGTTCATAAGAAAAAAGGAAGAAAGGATCCTCTCCGATCAACACAATGATCCAACCCTTTCTCCTTATCTTGTAATGTTTCATCTTGCTTTGCCCACACACTCATTGTGGCTCTCTTTTAGCATAGGCTAGGTTCTCTATGCAAATTTCACCAAAAATTCACAGGGAAGTGGTAGTAGATTCTACAGGAGGGTGAGGGAAAATATTAGAGGATATTTGTAAGTGAGTAAAAATAGAACAAGGAGTAACCCTAGAACAAGCTTGACATAAATAATGAATTGTATTAACTAAATGAGTAAAAATAAATAATGCATGTGATATACTCTACATGGTTAGGTGAATTTTCCATAGTAGTTATCTATAGAGATCTATACACTCACTGATAGAAACCGAAGTAATTTTCCACTCATTCCTATTTAATTGGTCCATGCGATCATCGGTTAACCGAGTCACATGTGTGGAGGTAAGAGAAACTAATGCATGCACATGATATTTTCCCTCTTGGTTGTGTGAATGTGATATGCACCCTCCTGGTGAGTGAACTGAGGTGAACATGCAATTGCATAAGTGTCCATGCATAAAACCAAGGTTTCCATGCATAAGTGTCCTCCACTAGTCTAAATGAGGTGTAACCGACTCTGAATTGAAGAGGGAAGGCACCCTATTTTGTAGGAGGAACCCTAATTTGTAAGTGAGTATTCTCAAGAGGGAGTATCCTCATCAATGGAAGTGCCCTAAACATTAGACTATCAACATTAGGAAAATAATTACCTAGGTGAGTGTGTAATATCCCCAACACCCCTCATGAACACTACTATGGTGTAAATGACAAATGGGTCCCAAAAACCAAGGCCATGTGAGCTACCCATTCTACTATGCATATTATAATGAACATTGAAAGTAGAGGAAAGTGGTAAATCCTCATGGGAACAACAACCCCCCTGCGCCAAAGTACGATGTATAAAAAATTAATAAGTAATAAAGGCATCTCTGATACTATGTGAAGTTTCGGTGAAACTTGCACATAGAAACTAGCTAGTAGAAAAATCATGCAAATCTTGTGAGAGAGAAAAGAGAGGAAAGCTTGAGAGAAAGAATGAATTGTTTTAAATGAATGAGTAAAAATTAATAATACAAATGATATACTCTACATGGTTGAGTGAATGTGTCATAGTATTTATCTAGAGAGATCTATACACTCAATGAAAGAAAATGAAGTAATCTTCCACCTAGTCCTAGTTCACTGGTCCATGCAATCATTGGTTAAATGAGTCACACATGTGGAGGTGTTAGAAACTATGCATGCACATGATATTCACCCTCCTGGTTTCATGCATGCGATATGTGCCATCCTGGTGAGTAAACCAACATGAACATGCAACTGCAGGTGTTAAAACCAAGGTTTCCATGCATAAGTGTCCTCCACTAGTCTAACTGAGGTGTAACTAATCTGAATTGAAGAGGAAGGTGTCCTAATTTGCAGCGAAATATTTTTAGGAGAGAATATTCTCATCTATGGAAGCGCCCTCAACAATAGACTATCAACCTTAGGAAAAGAGTTACCTAGGTGAGTGTGTAATATCTCCAACACCCCACTTGAACACTACTTGGGTGTAAATGATGAATGGGTCTTGACAACCAAGGCCATGTTAGGTACCCATTTCATAGTGCATATAAGAATGAAAATTGAAAGTAGATGAAAGAGGGAAAACCTCATGGGAACCCACCCCCCGCCCCCTCAAAGTACAATGTGTCAAAAAAGAAGAAGGAAGAAAGGCAATTGCTAAGAAATTGTATCCTTCACTCCAAGATTATCGCGTAGGAAGTGGAACTTTTACTCAATAAATGTCTTGGTGAATACGTATGCATTCTATTCGACATATGGATAGTACTACAAATGGATGATCCTTCCATGTACCAATTCATTGATATAATGCATATGGATCTCGATGTGTTTGGTTCGCTTTTGCTGCACTGGGTCTCTACAAAACTTGAGAGTACTTTGATTGCCACACCAAATGAGAGCTAAAAGTGGAACTGGATGCCAAGATCAATGAGGAAGTTCTGGATCCAATTTTTTTGAGTAGTGATGTTGACTGCTCCTCTGTACTCGCCCTTTGTTGACGATAAAGCAATGGTTGAATATTTTTTTCTCGACCAAGATATGGGACTAGAACCCAAATTGAGCATGTACCCAAAAGTGGACTTGCAATTTATGCTATCACCAACCCAATCAGAATCTATTAATCGCATGAGATCCAATGCACAACATGTTTCATAGTGGATCCCATAATTGATGGTGCCTTGAACATTTTAGAGGATGCACTTGGTATCCTTCTAGTGTGGCTCATGTAGCTCCTGCATGTACATGTAAAATGCCCCTACTAGATATGAGAGATATGGTCGGGTGTAGGTGAGATACAAAAGGATCCCCTCAAGATGTCGATATAAGGTGCTATCCACCAACGGTGTATCCCTTCCATCCTCTAGATGTACCCCAGACAAAAAAGGGTTTGGTCGTTTACTTGCGATTGGTCATGTGTAATATAACCAAGAGATCCCCGACATACTTAGTCTGAGATAGCTTGATCCTTGAATCATCCTGACTTATCTTGATACCAAGGAAACTTTTCATTGTACCCATGTCTTTCATAGAAAACCTATCATGAAAACTATATTTGATCGCATCAATTGCAAAAGTTGAAATCCCTTTGATCAAGAGTTCATCAACATATAGAACTAATATCAGAAAGGAGTTTGAGGTTCTTAGCATGTAGACATTTGGATTTGATTTACATATAACAAAATGATCAGAAAGAAAATAGGCATGCGTCTTCACATACCATGATCTAGGTGGTTTCTTGAGGCCATAGAGTGACTTTTTTAATTGGAATACTAAGGATGAGTTCAATATGAATGCATGAGGTTTCTCCATATAAATATTCTATGAGAGATCCCCATGAAGAAAGGTGTTCTTCATGTCCATTTGGTGAACTTCCCACACTTTGGTTTTTGCAATGGAAAGGGCCAATCAAATGGAGTCCATCTTTGCTACTAGAGAAAAGGTATCATCATAGTCTATCTCGTGGATCTGTTGGAAACCTTTAGCAAACAATCTTTCCTTTTACCTACTCACATGTCCATATGTTTCCTTCTTGGTTCTGTAGACCCATCTAGATCTGAAAATATTCTTGTTTGAAGGAAGTAGAACCATATCCCAAGTCTAGTTCTCGGGGAGAGATTTATACTCCTCGATAAGGGATTCCCTGTAGCCTTTGCATAGGTATGCGGTTCTGAAGCTAGAAACATGTAGTAATGCATGGGCATCACTAGTTTGGTAGCTGCGAGTGCATGAGGAGGATCCTCAAACCAAGACCTTTTTCTCCTCTAATCTGCTGAATCCCCTAGAAGGTCACTTGATTCATGTAAGGTGGTCTATGCCCACATGGGAACCTAATGTGGATCATCATATGCATGATCATCATTGATATGCTCATCGTATTCTGAATCATATTTGAAACTCATATTCAAATCATGATCTGAATTAGTAGACTCATCATTATTGATGTTTGGTTTAGGAAGAGGTAGAGAGGTCTTTGCATGTGGATCCAATAATGCATGCAAGGTACTTTTCTTAAACTGGATACTTTTCTCAATACCGAACTTGTGCATTGAGGGATCAATCAACTTATAACCCTTCACACCATTGGGATATCCAACGAATATGCATGTGATGCTCTTAGGATATAATGATTTCCTCTTTTTAGAGTGTATGTGGGCACAAGCGCATGATCCAAATATTCATAAGTGGGTGACTTCTGATTTGGTGTTTCTCCATGCTTAAAAGGGAGTCCTGTCTTTGAAAATTCTATGAGGATATTCATTCTTCATGTAGTTATGAAAATTAAGTTTCCCAGTCCAAAGATTTGAAGGAAGAGACCTTGCATGAAACATGCAAGTGGCCATATCTTTGCGGGATCTGTGCTTCCACTTAGTTATGTTTTTTTGTTGTTGAGAGTAAGGTATTGTATGTTGCAGTTGTATACCTACATCTGAATACAGATATTGGACATATGGCTTCACATATTTCCCCCATTTGTCTATATATAGGATATTAATCTTCCTCCTAGGAGTCTTTACATTATCTTTGAAATCTTTGAGATGATCAAAAACTTCAGAATTCTACCTAAGAAAACACACCCAAGTGTATCATTATAAATCATCAATAAATGTAAGCACGTACATCACCTTGCATATGGAGGGATGCATAAAGGGTCCCACAATATAACTATGGATGATATCCATGAGAGAGGAGGCCCTCCAAGCCTTCCCTTTCTCAAAATTCTCTCGAGGATGTTTTCTAAGAATGCATCCTTGAAAAAATCCTTTGGAAAAGTGTATTTCAGGAAGGCTTATGTCCATTCCATGTTTGTTGAGTTGTTGCATGTATCTGATCTTTAGATCACCAAATATTTCGTGCCAGAGTCTACTAGCATCATCAACATGAGATAGTAATAAAGAGAAAGTGTATTTACCAATAAACTTACTAAATGTATACAAATCAGACTAGATATTTAACTCACCAACAACAATATTGGATTTATCATGCATGTCGTATATGGTTACTAAATCAGGTGTCAATTCCACCCTTTTTCCTATTTCTTAATGCACTATCTAATAAACAAAGATTAGATTCATAGAGAGTTTTGGAACATGAAAGAAGTTCTCAAAACTTCCATGTTGGAGTTCTACTCTCCCTTATCTAGTGATATCTACTAGAGTATGATCACCCATGAGGATGGGAGGACCTGTGCATGAAATAATAGAATATACAAAAAATTGCGGCTATCATATGATGGGATGTGCTTGAGTCTAGGATCCATGCATTAGGAGAAGAATGAACATAAATTGAAGTGTTGGCATAGGGGAAAACCTAGGGTTCAAAGCTTAACAAAGCACCAACAAAACCATGACTACCATCCCTTTTGGAAACACCGGTGAAGAAGGAGAAGTCTCACCTGAGGTAGAAGAATTGGGGGTTACAGGACACGGGTGTCTGTAACCAGGCTGGGACACAATTATGTGATAAGAGCACTTTGCATAATATTATGTTAATGCTTAGGAAGTGAACATACAGTAGTTTGTTAGCCTCATTAACACCGCAAAGAATAATCGAAGACAGATAAGCGCAATAGCAACAAGTGATTATGAACCATGAGCACTTAGCACTTAACACTATGAGTTAAATATAGCATTCATTTACCCAAGCATATAGGGGCTTCCGCAGTGCAAGATATTAGATATTATTTCAATCCCATTTCTTCACCCCTGTGAGCATCACCTGATGCAATGAGTGCTAAGTGGACTATTCAAATCATGAGAATTATTGGTCAGTTGCGACTAATACTCATGAATATGGGTCATATATTAATGACTTACACTACGCAGTTAATCCTGAAAATAATATCTAAATTCATTTACCCTTTAACCTAGGTAAAGTAATTAAGCAAAAAAATATCTATTCATTACACATGATAATAAAAGCGCTAAGAAAATGCATAACAAAAATAACACTTCACAAAGAAAACCATTAGACACCATATATACATGGTTCACCCCAGGGTGGCGATACATCCACAAACCGCTTCACCTCTTTATTATTCGCCAAAACATTACATCCAGTCACTCCTGTGCACGAAGACACAGAGTTGAACTTCACACAAGATAGGAGATCTGTGCACTAAGCACTAGATCCTCCTTCTTTACCTTCTAAAAATATGTTAAATGCACAGAGCCAAAATCTCTTATCGTGACACTTAACACCTTCTACAAAACACTAGTGCATTTGGGTCAAATTCCGATGGCGCGTTCGACGTAATTGCCACTTTCTATTGTCGGACGAACGACAAACCTTGAATCCCCTCAAACGTCGTTTCACAGGATGTTGTTTTTCCAACGACATAGTTTTCGTCTGTATTGCGACGTTATATGATGCCACATGTCATCATAAATTGGATTTTCCAACCCCATATTGATGTCGTAAGACCAACGTCTAGGTCGTGGAAATACCGATGTAGTAGACGTGGCAAGAGGGGCGTTTCAAACGTGGCAAGAGCAACGTTCTAAAGGTGGCAAGAGAGACGTTCTAAAGGTGGCAAGAGAGACATTATAAAGGTGGCAAAAGAGATGTTATAGAGGTGGCAAAAGAGACGTTCTTAAGGTGGCAAGAGAGATGTTGTGAAGGTGGCAAGAGAGACGTTTCAAGGTGGCAAGAGGGACATTGTAAAGGTGGCAAGAGCGACATTTCAGTGGTGGGAAGAGAGACATTCTGAAGGTGGCAAGAGCGATGGGATGAGGTATCAGCTCTGACGTGGTTGCTATGGGAGCGACACTCTTGGATGTGGCAAGAATGACCTCCAGAAGGTGGCAAGAGAGACGGCTTGATGTGGCAACAACGACGGTTGTGTAGGTATTTAATATATATATATATATATATATATATATATCAAGACCTAATAGTCATTCCAAGCCTTCTCTCTCTCTCTGTAACCCCGTGTTGATGAATTTCTCTCTCCGAAACCTTTTCATCTATGATAATTGATCATGTTGGCATTTTTGTATTAAAGACTATAAATAGAAAATTGTGTCATTACTATGAAGTGTATGTATGGAATCACCAATTTAAATTTTAAAATGGATAAATTGATGTAATATTTTCTGTCTATTATTAATCATGATTCAATGAAGATAAAACTAGTAATATTTTCATCCCCTATGTCTTGCTATAAAATTTAGAGAGGTCTCCAGGTTAGTTTCAGGTGGGCTACCATGGATTTTGGAGACATCCCAACCACCATATCCTGCAGCCAGACAAGACTTTCCAGATGTGTCACTTACACAAACATGAGATGGAGAGGTATATCATTTATAGGTGCCCCTGTTACTATGAAATCAGAAGTCATTACTACTACCTATATCAAGATTTGGGGATCTCGCTCTACACTTTCTTCCAATATCATAAGTTACAACCAGAGATGCCTTGGTCTCTTCATGAAAGAAATACTCAGTGAAAAATCTCAGTTTTTGCTTGCCCCACCCCACCCCGAGATCACCAATATGATCACCTCAAACTTCCAGGTTACTTCATCTGATCAAAGTAACAAGTAACCGACAACCCCTCGAGATAATTTAGACCATAGATCAATGAGGCCTCAAACCATTTCTCTTCATCCCATCCAGGTGGCCAACCAACAACTTTGAGGCCTATGAGGAGTTGTCATGCTAGGCTACAAACCATGCACCATCAAACTGATAAACAAACCAACTATAGATGCACCCTAGTGTAGGTTGCTTCCTGACCTCTGGACTACCCTCCAGATTCAGCAGAGTAGCTAGAGTTTGTTCCAAAGTTTCTAATTTCCTTTGACCTTGGATGGTGAGAGAGTAGAGCTTCCTTGTTTTGACACTCCCCCTAGGATTTTACAACCAAGGTTAGGCACTTGGTTATGCTTCCTTTCTTTCATCTTCTTTTGTTTTCAGTATTGATATAGAAGTTGCTTTCGCTCCCACATTGTTGGCATACCTTTTAGTCCCGTTGCACTACTTTTATGGTCATTTGTTGGACATTAATAAAATTATCTTATCTTATCTCCAATCATATTTGAACCTTAACAAAACATAAGAAACTCATCCTCAACAACCAATTTTGATAAGAAATTTTGTACTGCAAATTCATGTTCCAAAGCAATAGAAAAAGATGAAAGTTTATTGTGGAAGTTCTTGTTTCTTGTGCAAGTTTGCTCTGAAAAAACCAAGAAGCTATCAAAGTGGAAGTCTTTTTGAGAGCCTGAGAAAATAAATTGAGTTGAAGGGGGGACGCACACCACTTGAGGAGAGCACCAAACATACAAAAGATTGTGAATGTTTGCCTTCAAGTTTTCTTTGGTAATATTTTATGTGTTGAAATTATATTTTAGAAAGTTACAACCTAGCTTCCATTTTGATTCAAAACATATTGTATAAGTTAAGAGGAAAAAGCATTGAAAGAGAGGATAATGTCCAATCTAGGAAAACAAAGTGAAAACAATGTTGTCCAAAATAAAAATAGAGAAAGGAAGATAAATGAAGTAGGGCTCACTACTATTGAGGAGGACAGACAATCGCGTTAATACTAGAGATGCCTAACCATTGTTGTTGGCTAGAAAACACTGATTGGAAGCTAAAGGAACATCCTACGTAGAAGGAAGAGACAATTCATTGAAGGGAAACATTCAGAAAGAAATTTGAAGGCAAGCTAAATATTTGAAAAAATAGGCACCAAAAGAGAGTCAAAGAGTGGCCACCCTAACAAAAATCTGTTGTCAAAAAACAAAGGGACTGTTGGTTTGCTCAAATAAAGCGTTGAAAGATAGTCACCACATAGCAGGAGAAATACCTCAGGGACATTGGAAAAGAGAAATGCTCAAAATATACTCAAGACTAACACCCACTGCAACTTCAAATTTGGATCGTTGTTATGCCATCCTCCATAAGAAATAGAATTTGAAGGTCAAGACTCAAAACTACCATCATGCATAAGAAAAAATGCTCTAAGGTCTGTATGAGACAAATATGCTTTATTTGAGGAACCAATTATATAGTTTGAAGATGGTAGAAGGTAATTAAGTGATAGATAACCTTACCAAGATTAAAGGTATTATTTAGAATAGCAATGACAAATGGTATTATTTGCATATGTAAGAATCAAGATATAGACAAGTCCCGGGAAGTTTTGCAGACACTAAAGGCATTTTATGAGGCCTCAAATGAGATACACATTCTTTGTTTGAGGAACTAATCATATAGTTTGAAGATGGTAGAAGGTGATCCAGTGATAGATCACCTTAAGGCTTACCAAGATAAAAGGTATTAGAGAACAACTAATCATTGTTGGTGACAAGTTGAGAATAGGAAACCTATATTTATTGCTCTTAAAAGTCTATTTCATTCATTTAGGGTATTTGTACAAGTCTTAGTTTTGATGTCCACAAATGATCTATTGAGTTTTAATGATCTAGGAGGATTCTAATTGGAGAAAGAGTGACAAAATAAACTCTACAATGAAAATATATACTCCAAACAAGCCTTTGCAACCAATCAAAGAGAACAACATAAGGTGAAATCTTAATAAAAGAAGCAACTAAAAGCAAGGAAACATGAAGGAAGGTGAATCCCAAAAGTATAACTCCAACACAAGCAATAAAAGCAAGTGTTAGTACCACAAAAAGCCTGGTCATTTTTAAAAGGATTCCAAAGCTATGGAAAAAGGATTCCAAGAATGCCACTTGTATTAACACAACCAATAAAAAAAACAACATAAGGTATGGCAAAAGGATTCCAAGAATTCCACTTGTACAAATCATTTTTAGATGATGCAATACCAAAAAAAAATGATAATAATATGGATCTTTCACCCTGTAAACCTCTTACTAAGAAAAATGACCATTGGAGAATGTCTCTCATGAAGGTCGCACCAAAATACAAAGGGATTGTTGATGATATTCATGTGGCTACTTAAACACTGAAAATACGCTAATGAACCTTCTTAAAATATCATGTCAAGTTACAGTTTACAGCTAGTTTAAATCATGTCAACAAGGAAACAAGAGGCCTAACCCATAGCCAACTAACAAACATCATAAAGCACCTAGGAAAAAAAGGATGAGATGGAAAATAACCAAAATGATGAGGAATCTGAAGCTCACATTAAGGACCAAAAGGACAGAGTCATCAACCATATTCAAAGCACTAATGATCCAGATTTGAGAGTTCTTTAACTATGTTATCCTTAGTATCTGCTAAGAGTGGTGATGCAAAGAGGATTCTAACCCAGTAAGATTGAACGCAAATCATGTATGTCACATAAGTGCGGAAAATGGTGCAAAATTAGACAGTCCATGGGCATTTAATGAAATGTAGAACCTAATAAATTTTTTTCAGCATCGACATTTTGTGCTTCTACGTGTAAACCTAATTCTGTGTCTTTTCAAGATAAGAAAATTTCATTAGACTCTGTAGAATCAATGAAGGTTCAATTTAAAAATTATGCTGCCACTTCTAAAGGGGATCATGTACAAAATGCATATGAATAGGAAGATGTAAGCTGTAGTGATGATGAATAGGTTGCTATTAAAATATTAGAATCATAAGACATTGTATTCAATCATGGCAAGAAAACCTATACACTGAGGCATAATAGCAAAAACCTTTGTGTGCAGAGTGCAACATCATGTGAAGGTATTAAATGGCTATGGGAGGCAATCCAGGCAATGAGTCTTGAGATAGATCTAGGGAAAACAGTGCAAGCATCTGGATTTTTAGCGTGACATATTTCCTCTTGTCTTGAGCATGCATTGATTGTAGCAACCACTACACTTTCTGCACATTAGATGAAAGAGTTATCTAATATTACCCATGAAGGAAGCTAAAATATTTGAATTGTATGTCATTAAAGTACAGTTTCAAGCATGGGGTCCACAAATTATCGGACATTTCAAGTAGGAAGTTAAAAGAATCAGTGAAATAGCAAACAAAGTCAAAGAAATCCTGCTTCCAAATATTACCCAATTCATCTAAATATCTTTAAGGACTGATGTCATGTCACATTGAGTTCGAACTACCTTCTAAAGTGTCATTGCAAAGTAAATATACATTTGTAAGACCAAAGAGAAACAAGCTTGCTAAGAAACCTGTATAATTTTAAAATGATTTCTTCCTCCAATCTTGGCAGTAAGCAAATTGTATAGCCAATTGCATCAATATGCTCACTATGTCTGATTGGTTATGACTTATCAGATAGACTTCGTTTTTGGTTTTCCATGAGCAAAAAGAAAGCATCTTATCATGCCCCAATAGTATTCAGATCTTATTCATCTCACCCTGTAATGAAAAAAGTGAAATTGATAACATCCTTGAGTTCTATAGCCAATTTGAAACCTCGCCTTTCTTCTTTGCTGGACATCAGAAGTGAAATTGATGATATCCCTATGTGTTTGTCATTTGATACCAAATTCAAAACATTTCCTTGCCTCTCTGAAAATCCAGATCAGCCACGATGGAATCAAATCGGTGATAGTGGATGGATTTAACCATTTATTGCTACAAGAAAGTCATTCATAAGATGCAAACTGGAAAAGCTACTAAGGCATCAACAAAATTATATGCGCTAACATATGACAACCTTTTGTTGGATGATTGTTATTTAAGAACCAGATGTCCATCACCAGATTCCTCTCTTCAGCTTCAAATGTTAGGAGAGCTTAAACTAACCATCCTCGGGCTCCTCATAGGATCACCCAGACAGGCCCTCTCCACCCTAGGCACTCCCTAAAGGACATTATCAGGTGCTACATTGGTACTTTCGCAGTGATTAATGAGGACAGAGATGGCTCTACTCCCTACTCTATATCTACTTGTATATCTAATGATGAATGGTGCTTCTCCCCTTTATAGGGTTCACCCTCTTAGGTCAACCTTTCTTATGCTCTTCTCTTTAATTTTCACTTGTATCTCTTTAGTTTGTGGATTTCTGGAGTTTCTTTTTCATTCCCACATTATGTTTGTAACTTACTGTATTTTCTAGTCCCGTTGACCTATTATTTTGATCATCTCCGCACATTAATAAAATTATCCTACTTAATTTAATAAAGACCATGGTTATAAACTGTCCATCATACACAAGACCATGGTTATAAATTGTCCATCATACACAAAGTCATTGCTTAATTTTGTTCCTAAACAGGATAATTCTACTGACCTCTGTTATATGATGGAAAAAAAAGGAAATTATATTGATGTCCGCAAATGACCAAATTAGATCAATGGGACTCTCATGTACAATTAGCTACAATAGCGATGAAGGAGTCCCCAAGGGATCTCCAAAAATCTAGAATCTAGATTAATAAAATTATAAAAAAAAACAACAATAAAAAGGAGTAAATTAGAGACCAACCATATAGACAATTAAGTAAAGATTGACCCTGTGTGAGAAAAAGAAAACAAGAACAAGCATTGTTGTAGCAGAGAGAATTGACCGGATCATGAACATAACACCAAAAGCTGTTAAAGTCTGTACAAGTCACATGTTACTTCTGCCCTTTAAACTACTCGAAGGTGATTGTACTTGAAAATGCAAACTTTGAATTTACATATATGCAGTTATTTACATTTGGATCAGACATTACTATTGATTGTAGCCATTCTCGCACCAAGTTATAACAACTTACAACTGCATACTTGAATGGATCAAGCATCACCAATAGATACTTGACACTATATGCAATATGTTTTTAGGAACAAGAACTTATTGCAATTCATGCTCTTCTTAGGATGCCATTAAGCGCGGGTCTGATGCAGAAATAGCCTATAGATATTCTAAGATTATAGCTTGTTTTGTCAAGCAGATTTAGTTGAAGTTCGACATGGGCCAGTTGTAAATTATAGAGCTCCTTTAGGTGTAAGTAAAAACTTAGTTTTCAATACTGTAAAAGGAAAGTGTTGGAAGTACAACCATATCTCCAAAATTAAAAATAAGATGAAGAAAGCCTTATAGAAGGAAAAACGACATGGATTTTAGCCTTCCATCTTCAGTATTTACTGTTAGTGTTTCACATACAAACAAAATATGTATATAATGGTGTTTGGCTTGTGCATAAACAATATTATACAATCTGTTTCTCATGCATTTGTTTGTTTCTTACTCTAAACTTCTTACATTGGTTGTGAGGTATGGTATGTTGCAGCATATATGTCCCAAAATGCCATGATCTTTATGCAAGTAAGAGTGTCCACAGAGGCCATGGCTCTCCTGCTAACATAATGATTGAATGGTTGTAGCCAGTGGGATGAATATGCATGTTTGCTCGGCATCCCCCTCGTGTGGATGTGGATGATGTGGATGTGGGTGTGTTATTAAAATAGATCTTTATGCAAATGGGGTCTCCGCAGAGGCACCGACCCTCCCTCCTAATCAGCCATTAGGATCTGAAGCCAGGCCTCAGAAATTTGAAATTGGGGCACAGAAAAAGAAAGCCTCGGAGACCAAATCAGGCCTATGAAATTGAAATGGGATTTTCTAAATTTGAAAATGGCCTCTAGAACTAAGCTTGTTCCCAATATAAGAACTATGGTGTTCCAGACTCCTTGAAATTGAGGGCTTTAGATCTACCCTGGTCTCGGTATTTGAAATACCACCTTAATAAGACCTTACAAAAATCAACCTTAGAAATCATTGAAATAGGCCTCAGAAATCGTTGAAACCAATCTAAGGTTAACTTGTTCAAAACCTTACTAACTCACTAAGATTATTTCCCGTCAAGGCATTGTGGCACTTGAAAAAGCCAACAACCACAAAATTGAGTACAATGACCTCAAACATTGCTTCAATTAGAAGATTTCCTGTTCTTTTACTATCTTCTTTTATAGTTCTCAATATTAAATTTATGATATTAGATAAAGACCTTATGAACAACTGGACGTACAGAAATATTAAATAGAAAAATTCAAATATTTGCCTAAATAAGGCTTAAAGCTCACTTGGATAGTATATCACAAGATCTTGAAGTGGAACAAATATTATCAACCATGGCCCAAACATACTACAGAAAAAAGGTTTTTCATATCAACAACATTCTTATCAATTTTGCAGCTCTTAGCTTCTCTAGATGTCGAACCATTTGCAGCTTTGGTGCACAAGTATGTTTTGGAGAAAAATCCTCTCCAAAACATACTTGTGTACCAAAGCTGCCTTGTTTAAGAACCATGTACAACAGAACACCAGAGCAATTGTGTAGGCCTCCTAATTTTCTTCAAAATAAGACATATATATCATCTTAGGAGACAATGTTACAATTAGAAGCTGGATCTCTTGAAATATCTTTTTTCTAGCAAACATTTGTTCGTTTAAGATCCCATAACACATGTTTGATGGCCAAAATATTAGAACTCAATAAACTCAGTTGTGGCAGTTCCTTTGAAGAGTTTCCTGCCTCGGGATAATTATTGTGCAAAAGCGTGATAAGGTTCACAGTCTATGGACTCACGGAGATGTTATTGTGTACAACATAAAAAGTGGAATGAAATCCTGTGACAGGAAAATGTTGCCCAAAAGAATGGCATTAAAGCTCACCTTCAAGCTGGTAAATACAAAACTTGCCAGTGCAATTTTGAACTTTGCTAATTCCCCAATGAACCTTATATTTCTGATCTTTGTTTCAATGTTCATTTGATCCTGCACAAAAATATGATTAACATATACACTTAACAGTTAAAACTTAATAGCATAAGATGACAATGGCATGTC
>ML785556.1:31830-52009 GCA_009831015.1 Picea engelmannii
CTAGCACCAACTAGAAGGAAGCACCAACTCCTTGGTTTCTCTAGCACCAACTAGAAGGAAGCACCAACTCCCTAGTTTCTCTAGCACCAACTAGAAGGAAGCATCAACTCCCTGTGTTCAAGCACCCACTTGAACCTTTGAGGACACCAGTCCTCCCTAGCTCCTCCCACCCACCCAGAAATATAAATCTTTGCTACTGAAACTTATTACAGTGATATGATGTTCAACAATGGATTACTAGACTCATCACTGTTCTACTGCATTTCATTGCTCTGTCTGCCTCATTGTCTTTCTGCACACATCACTTGCGCTATTTGTTCTTCCACTTTTTGTGCTCTGTGTTCCATGTCCAATCATTGCACAGTTTCTCTTATGTTCTATTCAACTACTGCACTCCACTCCTTCTTCACCCATGAATCACCTTCACCAACAACAACCACAACAAACTCCAAAAACAACCACAACCCCATCTCTTCTCTGTACTGTGTATTTATAGCTTCTGTGCACCTTGTGCATGCAATGTTCACAATTCCTCTGCATGCTGACTCCACGCCGTTATCCTCCACCTCTCGAGTGCTCTATCTGATCATCATCGTGACTCTTCATCTTCTCTGGCCGTTTTCCCACGCGGTCAACATCACTGGATGTTATGTTGAGATTCCTCAGCCTCTCTGGCAGTTGAGACTCTTTGTCTTCTCTGTGACAATCGAGATCACCTTCTTTGTTTTAGTTACAGGCTTCCACGCTCATCCATCTGTCAATCCCTTCTAAGAATAGTCTTCCTTCACTTGGACGAAGCTTGGAGACTCTTTATCTCCTCTGGCGATCACACAGGGGTCTCTTCGAATTCTCTAGCAGATGCCATCAATGGTTTCTAGTAGTTTCACTGTGTCGTGCATTAGTAGCCCTCCGATCAATACTTGATCTAACAGTTTAGATTACATCATGATTTCACCTATCGCGATATCGAGATTCTTGATGTCAATAATCTTTGACATGTCCAAATCTCGATCCCCGAAACTCCGACAAGGACTGGAATCAACGGTCCAAATTATATCTAGATCCGACGGTTCAAATTAAGTCAGGATTTCACTCATCGAGAAATCGGGATTCCTGATGTTAAAAAACTTTGACATGTCCAACTCTCGATCCCCGAAACTCCGATAAGGTGTATGTCTGCTGACGTCACATGTGTTAAATAACTGCCACGTGTCACCCTGATTCGTGACTTACATGTGCTTGGCATGTTGAATCAGTCTGACACTTTTCATTACCTAGTTATGCCATGTGTTCCTAGCTGACGTGGTTTGCTGACATGAGTCGGATCGATGGTTCATATGTGATCTTCATTTGATGGCTCAGATTACACCGGGATTTTGCATATCGAGAAATCGGGGTTCCTGTTGCATTGTTTCTTTGACATTTCCAACACGTGATCCTTGAAACTCCGACAGGGAGTTGGATCAACAGTCCAGACCACCCCCTGAGATGGATGGTCCTCCTTCTTCCGGGATTTGTGATCCCTCTGCTCCTTGCACTTTTAAAGATCGTGTAGGTTTTCCTCGATCCAATGGTGGTCAGACCCTGCACTCAAATTTGACGCCTCTAACTTCAATTATCCCTCCGTCTAAGCTCGTGGTCCACATGACCTCCCCCTATATGACCGCAGCCAAACCTCCTCATCGAGGTTTCAGACTTTCCAATGTCGAAACATGTATGTTCTCAGGACTCGTGATCCCTCGAATCCCGACGCGCTCTTTACGCACTAGCTCTCCTAGCTAGGATCCTGGCCCATATGACCGTTATCCCTGTGACTGCAGTCTTACCACTCATCGGGGTTTCAATATTTTCAATGCTGCAATGCATTGGCTCACGGGATTCTCGATATGTGAAACATCGATGAGTCAAACCTCCTTTCGGGATTTCACCTTGGCTTTTCCCGATGGTAAACCTCGTGCAACTCCTATCCGATCTGACGGCTGACGGGATTTCTGAATGAGATCCAACGACTCTCGATCTCTCCCTTATATAGGCTTCTCCTGAGCTCCTCCTGAACGTAGAAATCAACGGTCCATGTCTTCTTCTTCAGCCGAACTGACGGCGACTGTGCTCCCTACTGAGATTTGCACACTTTCCTCCCAACCTTGGGAGAATTACAAGTTCTCAAAGGCCTCGACCTTTGTCTTCCTTCTCCTCTACGAACTCCTGTATCTTGAGCTTTGTTGCACATGTTCTCCTCGACGTTGTTACACCTGAGCTTTCACTTCCGAATCCCCAAGGGATTCTTGGACTTCTGCGCCTCTGCAGAGTCTTCACATGCACACTCAGTGTTGTCTCTCCTGAGCTTCTCACACGCTCAGACCCCTAAGGGATTTTATCCTTCTTCCTTTCTCCTGTAGATGGATACATATGGATGCCCTTAATTTTATCGTTCTACCTATTAAACGCACTTCATTCGACTCTGCGCTAATTCCTCCCGAGCTTACGTTGTTCCTATTTTTCCATCGATGGACACTCTGATCTTGCCATCTTCACTGTTGTACTTTCCATCAATGACAAGCATATGCTACATGTTAAACATTTGTCAACATGCACGCCACATGTTTAAAAAAATGCCTAAACAAGATTCAGTGACTTGCAATGCCATGATTGCAGGTTATGCCCAGCATGGCTATGGCATGGAGGCTCTTCATCTCTTTGAAGAAATGGGATTCTCGATGGGATACATATCTTCTCATGAGACAAGCAGCGATTCTAGAAAAAGAAACACCACAAGCTCAAACCAATTTGATATGAACCATACACCATCGCCTAAACCATTGGTTCAAACGCCTTCCATTTGGACTTACTGACCCTGCCCTTTGGAGGTTCTCGTTACTTACCATTAAGATACTATTCCATATTCTCAGCCTCCTTTTGGCAAAGACACACTACTCAGTGTCCAGACCAGAATTACATGGCATAAGTAGTCCATCACTTGGTTGGATGCAATGTTAATCTACCTATACAAGCAAAGTGGTTATCTCAATCCACTTCTTAGCAACGGTTTCCCCACCTACAACAAAAACTAAATGTGTCAAACACATTTAGTTATTGCAACCCTATTGGAAGACCACAAATTCTGTGAAATCATTCTAGTTGGTTTTCTAGTTTTAAGTACAATTTTACATTTTCTTGAAGGAGTCCAGCTTTTTTATTTTTAGGATGTATGTGTCTTAGCTCTACTTATATCACTCATGTTGTTGATTTCTTTCTTGAAAGTTTAGGATCATAAGAACACTTCAATTAAATTTCTTTTGAACCCTTATGAACCTTGTTTTTATGAGGTTGTTCACTCCAATATGAGCTGTATATTTGACTAATAGTACTTTTGTATTCCACCAATTGTATGCCATTTTGGAATTTTTGATGCGAACTATTTTGAGGTCGTGATTTGTCAAGTAATGTATTTTAATTTTCCTAAAAATGCAACAACACTACTTATACCTGAGCTATTCATAATATTTTATTAACACCATGCAGATCTTTGAGGGTGAAGATTCTTTTCTTAGAGAAGTTATGGATGCATCAGATGATATTTATGTTGCTTCTATTGGATTGGGAATTCGTTTGCAGTGTTGTCTATCAGGATCATCAAAAACCATCGATCATATAATTTTGAACTGCATCCATAGAGCTATTGAATCAATGAAAGTTGTATATCCTCCTATGCTGGAGTCAGAAACACTAGCAGAAGCATTTATTTTAAAATTTTCTTCAATTAACCCCCTTAGTGCTCATGCCATATTGACTTCTGCAAACACCCACTCACAGTTTTTATGTTCAACACATGAACATAAAAAATTTTTAATGAGAAAATTTGATGTGCCTGAGAAAGGCATAAGTTTATTCAGTTCACAAAGCAGTGACGGTGAATTAGGAGAAACAAAATCTGGCACAACTGATTTCTCATCAACTTTAACTTCACGATTTGATGGAGATAGAAATAAAACTAGAAAAGAGTTAGATTCAAAGAAACTTGATGTTACATTGCATCTTCACTCTAACGATATCCCTGTAAAAGAATGCTTGGATGCATATAGTTCTGAAATGTCTTTCTTTGGAAAACATAGGAAAGTACCATTTGAATCTTTTAATCTACAACCCTCACAGATATCTCAAATAAATTGTATGCATAGCCCATTGTTGGAACAGGTTGATAACCATTATTGCCACACAGATGATGAACATTTGGTAGGATCGGACTGGGATTGCACATTGGATGAGGATTCTAGTTATAGTAACAATGATCTAATTGATGAATTAGATACCTCTTTTGTGTCAAGAAAGTTGCATGGGGATCTTTATGAAGAAACAGTCAATCTGTGCAAATATTTTCAAAATGGAGCCTTGGACAGATCCCAATATGACATATCAAGGATGGACTTCACATGCTCTAGGTTTGACATTGAGAATCCAGTGTCATTACAAATGAGAAGTGTTAGTATAGCTGCAATTGCTGATAGGATAAACCAAGTGGAAGATTTTCAAACTAATCTTCGATGCATTCCATCTTCTACCAAGATTAATTATGAACTTGATCAATGGGATAGTTCAAATAAATCTAAACTATATGGCCTCAAGGATGGAGAAATAAGAAAACAATCACAGATGGAAAACACTATGGTGGATAAGTTCCATTCATCAGAAATGGATTGCTGGCATGGTGAGGTGTGTATCTGGAGGCATAATTCCATAAGAACCGGTTTAGAAAGGTCGGCTTTATCACGAGGTCAAAGTCTCTCTAATAAATAAACAAATGCATTCAGTGGAAAAGAACCCAGTTTAGCGTATCCACGACATAGATTGAGAGGATCAACAGAGTTTCTATATCCTCCGGTCAGAAAGGAATATTCTTTAGCAAATGGGAGGAATTCTTCTTCTGAAAACATATTGGATGTTTCCTCATTTTGTCTGGGTCCAAGTACAACACAAAAAAATGTAAGTCCATCTACTTTTGATAATTACCGCTATCATAGTGGGAGTGAATAAAGAATAGAATGTAAGAAAAAATAGCAAAACAATCTTAGGTACCCAAAGCAGTCTCCAACTATAAACAAAGGACCGAAAAACTCGGTATCTTCTTCACTGAAATCATCGACTCCTCTTGAAAAGAGGGGAAAACATGTAATATTCTGACCTGGGTAACCAACCAAGCTTTTTTTCCTTTATCTGTTTCCCATCATGTTCTCTATGGATTAACATAACAATGGAATACTAGCCAGACATTGGCATTTGTAAAAGGAGGAACTAATAAGCAAAGCCGATTGGTTTGGACTCTGGAGTGATACGAATGCTGAAAACATAAAGTGAAGAAGAATTGATAAGAAATTTGCAATCTAATCTGCAAGATTTATGGTAAGCACCTACAAACTTCATCTAAGAATCACTGTGGAATGTGATCGGAAACTTTGATTTACATACCATTGCAATTATATTAAAAGATTCACATTAAAGCTGGTTTTCTTGTTTTCAATGAATTTACAAGGACTGCAGAAAGATTTGATCTATTTCCTTGTGTGGGCACCTGATATTGTCCCAATGAACTGGTTCAAAGTTGAGAAATTGCATCACTAAATTGTATTCCTTACCATTTTTTTCATAGAATTGACAAGAAGGATCATACGTAAGCATGATGTAGCATTTTGTATTATAAGAACAATTTATCACAGATATTTGTGGTCCAGGATTGAAACTGCGTTTGATTCATAAGTACTATATTTTCTGGGTATAGCTTCTAAGCTTTGAAGAACTGTCAGAAGAATTGTAATGAGAAAAAATTTACTCGGTGCAATGAGCTTCCTAGAAGGAAGAAGTTTATGAAATCAAAATGTGCTCAAATGGAGAAGTTGGCGTTCCACATCTTTCCAATTTCCCACATGGGAATCTTGACAAGGCTTACACCAGTAACATTTAGCTTGCAATGTAGAAATAACAATGAGACCTTCCTATATTATTAAAAGAAAATGCATCCCTTAAGAAACTATCTGTTAGCATCAGATGTCACCCCTGGATTGCAGCAGGAGAAGAGCCCAACGCCCATCAGTTTATGTCATGATTTGTTTAATGGGGTGATCAAATGGAGGTTAACTCAAGACGATGCGGCTCTATCTCAGAAACTAGGCCGGGCATGTATGGGAAAACAAGGTCTTAGATAAACTTCAGACAGTAAGTTGTAGTAAGGGTGAGTAGGGGAAGACTAGTATCAGAAAGATGCAAGGGTCTATCGTAAACATCAGGTCTCTAACAGACTGTAGAGGAAAGCATCTAAATGCAAGATCTTCTTACATTCAAACGCAGAAAACCAGAGAAAACAATAACGCCACAATAAATCCTTTATCATAACATAATTTCCATAATTCATTCGAATCAGTCGACGACGAACTCTCTTAGCATAAGATGAAAACCAGATGGAGTGAGAAGATTGTCTGTTATTGAACAAGAAATCTTACATACCAATACATAACTAGAGAACTAGAGTTTGTGCTAAAACTTTACAATCGGGAGCTTCTCTCTACCATCGATATATTACAAAATACAAAGATTGAGCTTATATACTCAGATAAAATCGCCTAACAGAGGTGTCCTCAGTCATCCAAGGATTGGCATACCCTCAGCCAAATTTGGACGGATATTCTTTGTCAGACGCCACTTTAACTGCGCATGGCTCCTACAGGGGGAGTAGCTGAGTCAGTAAATGTCAAGTTAGCGTGTGCAGACCTCCTCCGGCTAGTCGAGAACTCGACATGGCCTCTCTGGACAAATGGGTACATAGGACCTTCTCGAGCAAACCGTTGGCCAGGCTCTCCATATCTTGCACTTAATGCATGAAGAGAGGTTTCAACCACTCTTTCCTACCATCATTTACTTCAAGCGAAAACCAGGCTCGAGGCTGAATCAAATGGCGCATGGAGATCACGATGATCCCTTTGGCGATTAGACTTGAGGCCTTTAGCCTCTTTTTTCATAGCTCCTTTCTTTCCCAAGTGCCCACAGGCTGTGACCCTGAGTCAATTCCCAAAGTGATTTCGACGTTCGTGAATAGAAGGAGTTAATCCTTGCTCATTCATAGTGGCGATGAGCGAAACGCCAAGATGGCTTAATCAGGCACCACGCGTCTCTCTCATATCTAACGGTCCTAAACTTACTCGGTGATGTTGTGGGCCTAGGTCCTGGACACTCCCGACACCTCACACATCGGGGATATGATGGGGTTGTTTTTTGTGCCTTGAAAACATGATGGGCGAAAAGGCGAGGAGCCTAATCGCGTGCCAGGTGTCTCCTGTGGATGAACGACTAAGGCTGCTTCATGATACTGCGGGCCCGAATCTGGGCGCTTTTGGCAATTCGGGGTTCGGGGTTTCATGGTGCGATATGACGAGGGATTTTCACCTATCGAATTCTCGAATGCCAATATGCCAACCAGATCTCGCACTATGTGTTGCTGGATTGGACGACCCAGATTTAGTCTTGAAATACAGGTGCTTTCTCTGACGCTATATACCGGTTAACTTGGTAGCCCCGAAATCTCGATGACCACTGATCTGTTCTCATGGATGAATCTGGACCGTCGACAACATAACTTCACCCCCTTATGTGCTTGGAAGCCTTAAAATGAAATTTTTCCATGCTGCTCTCGGGCGCTTCTCGTGCATCTTGCAGACCCGAATACTCTTGTTCCTGGGACAAGAAATGTCGCTAACATTAGGCTCCATGGGGGATAGAATCGTCCCTTCAATGCTCTAAGGACTCATTCCGCAGCTTCAGTGCCTTGCTGTTGGGCTATGGAGTCAGGCTCAAAACATCCCGCTGTTGAAAATACAGGCCGAAAAATAAAAGCAACAAAATAAAGATACATGCTCAAAGGAGATTATTTATATACAATCCTAAACTAATAAAACACTTTACATGGGGCTAGGTGAAAGAAGATTTCCACCATAGCCATTCAAGCAACTTCCTGGATAGAAGCTCCTTCCTTCTGTCAATGATCATCAGTAGATGGTGTAACTGTGATAGCAGAACGGTTACACTCTTGAACTCCTCCTTACAGGCTAGAGTTGAGATGAAATAGTGTGGCTCCAAGGAATAGGGGAAATACCACTCCATGTACTTGCTGACAGGGTCATAGAATGAGTGGCCAGTCTCGAAAATCTTACGACAAACAGCCGCCTGTGCTACACAGTTGTCCACATGCGACTGAATATCTCTAATAAGCACATGTAGGAGGACAACTGACGTAGGCTCACTGATCTCAGGTGGTGGCTTTTCATTGATTGGCTCTAAATAGAACATGAAATGCGCACTCAGCTGTTCCTCTGGCTCCTCCTCCTCTTTTTTGTGCACTCCCCCATCTTGTAAAAAGGGAACAGTCTCCTGATCCTTCTCTTCAATCCCAAATGTAAATACATCATGGGAAATATCATGAAGGAATAAAGAACGATCCTCTTCCACAATGGATTCCTTGTTTAAATATGAGACAACAGGATCATTGGGGGCAGATGCTAATGCATCCAAAAAATCTTCAATAATATCTTCAAAAGAGCTGCTTAGATCATCTGCCTCGAAGACTGGAAAATCCTTTTTGTTGCCTTCAAATTTCAATTTTGCACAATGGGGAGTGGGGAATATCGCCTGCACCACTAGTTCACTCAAAGTGCCATCCTCTTCCCTGGGAACTTCATCACTCTCATAACCCCCCCTGCTTCAGATGAATGGGGAGGAGAAAGGGTGGATCTCTGACCTAGGTCATCAGGATCATCCTCATAGCCTACATCTGAAACAACTTCATCCAGTATAGAGTTGTGGTATCCCTCACTACAGTTATGAAAAACTAACACAAAGGGATAAAACTCTTGGTAATAGACGATGAAAGCTGCATGAAACTCCAAGAGTGAAGAAATGCTAGAAGGGGGTAAAGAATGATACCATTTACGTGCATCCCTTGCTAATGAGAACATGAACATTTTCAATAATACATCCTCATGATGTATCTCCCACTGACGCATGAGTTCATGAAACTCACTGAGGTGCTGAGCAGGGTTGTCATCTTCACGCTTTCCAAATATGGGTAAATAATCTCCCCATTCACTCGGAGAGGGGACAACATTAGGAAAACCAGGAATAGCAAAAGAATTAAAAGGAGCAAACCTACGAGCAAGCATTTTCTCCATATCGAACCAGTGGAGTCGCCAATCGATCCTTGAATCATGGAGTTTCCAGGTGAAATATGTGCAGCTTCGAATGTGTCTGGTCCTTGTTCACCATCGAAGGCCAGATCCTAACATTGTTGTTACCCCAGGAAGCTTCTCAGGATGAGAAAGCAGCTGCTGAAACCTTCTCGAGAAAGCTCCTTAGGGTCAGCTTTCAAGTGTGCTAACAGTAGCCACAACTGAAACAGTGATGTGGAAACCTTGGAGTTGCCACAGTGGAGTCACTAGGTGCATAGTAGCAATCTTGAAGGGCTCTGATGTCTGATTCACCTTCAGAATCAGAGGCTCAATGTCATTCTACCCAGGGAAAATCTTCAACTTCGTCCCTGACAACGACACCATAAATGTTAGCGTCAGAAGTCACCTCTGGATTGCAGCAGGAGAAGAGCCCAACGCCCATCAGTTTATGTCATGGTTTGTTTAATGGGGTGATCAAATGGAGGTTAACTCAAGATGATGCGGCTCTATCTTAGAAACTAGGCCGGGCATGTGTGGGCAAACAAGGTCTTATATAAACTTCAGACAGTAAGTTGTAGTAAGGGTGAGTAGGGGGAATACTAGTATCAGAAAGATGCAAGGGTCTATCGTAAACATCATGTCTCTAACAAACTGTAGAGGAAAGCATCTAAACATAAGATCTTCTTACATTCAAACGCAGAAAACCATAGAAAACAATAATGCCACAATAAATCCTTTATCATAACATAATTTCCATAATTCGTTCGAATCAGTCGACGTCAAACTCTCTTAGCATAAGATGAAAACCAGATGGAGTGAGAAGACTATCTGTTATTGAACAAGAAATCTTACATACCAATACATAACCAGAGAACTAGAGTCTGTGCTAAAACTTTACAATCAGGAGCTTCGCTCTACCATCGATAGATTACAAAATACAAAGACTGAGCTTATATACTCAGAGAAAATTGCCTAACAGAGGTTTCCTCAGTCATCCAAGGCTTGGCGTCCCCTCAGCCAAATTCGGACGGATATTCTTTGTCAGACGCCACCTCAACTGTGCATGGCTCCTACAGGGGGAGTAGCTGAGTCAGTAAATGCCGAGTTAACATGTGTAGACCTCATCCGACTAGTCGATAACTCGACATGGCCTCTATGGACAAATGGGTACACAGGACCTTCTGGAGCAGACCGCTAGCCAGGCTCTCCATATCTTGCACTTAATGCATGAAGAGAGGTTTCAACCACTCTTTCCTACCTTCATTTACTTCAAGCGAAAACCAGGCTCGAGGCTGAATCAAATGGTGCATGGAGATCACAATGATCCCTTTGGCGATTAGACTTGACGCCTTTAGCCTCTTTTTTCACAGCTCCTTTCTTTCCCAAGTGCCCATGGGCTGTGACCCTGAGTCAATTCCCAAAGTGCTTTCAGCGTTCGCGAATAGAAGGAGTTAATCCTTGCTCATTCATAGTGGCGATGAGCAAAACGCCGAGATGGCTTAATCGGGCGCCACGCATCTCTCTCAGATCTAACGGTCCTGAACTTACTCGGTGATGTTGTGGGCTCGGGTCCTGGACACTCCTGGCACCTTGCGCATCGGGGATATGATGGGGCTGTTTTTTGCGCCTTGAAAACGCGATGGGTGAAAAGGCGAGGAGCCTAATCGTGCACCAGGTGTCTCCTGTGGATGAACGACTGAGGTTGCTTCATGATACTGCGGGCCCGACTCTGGATGCTTTTGGCAATTCAGGGTTCGAGGTTTCGTGGTCTGAGATGACAAGGGATTTTCACCTATCAAATTCTCAAATTCCAATATGCTGATCAGATCTCGCATTATGTGTCGCTGGATCAGACGACCCAAATTTAGTCTTGAAATACAGGCACTTTCTCTGACGCTATATACCAGTTAACTTGGTAGCCCCGAAATCCCGATGACCATTGATCTGATCTCATGGATGAATCTATACCGTCAACAACATAACTTCGCCCCCTTATGTCCTTGGAATCCTTAAAACTAAATTTTTCCATGTTGCTCTCGTGCGCTTCTCATGCATCTTCCAGACCCGAATACTCTTGTGCCTGGGACAAGAAATGTCACTAACACTATCTATTTTCGGCCTCACAAGTTCTTCTGCATGGATGAGTTGGAGTTTTTCTCATTCAGTGCATGGAATACTTACATCCCAGTAAGTTCATTGATCTATTAATGAACTTCAGGTTGTATTCAAGCAGAGGTAATCTAAAATCATTTCACCCCAAAAAGAGAGTTCTAGTACTTGGTTCACTTAAGAAAAAATAAATACAAAATGGGTGTCAACGACCATGAATGTGACTTTTTCTAATGTAGAACTATCTTACACTACATAAGGGTAAAACAAATACTTTCAGTTAGTCCAACTTTGTCCTCCATTTATCACCCCTGAACCAACAGTGGGAGACTTTCAGTTATCGGAGCACCTTGTCAGAGCTTGTTCATGGTTCTAGGGTGAGAAGACGGAGGACAAAGTTGGAAGTCATTTGTATGTGGCCATGGAAAGGTTACTTTTGATGTAAAATGATAGGAATATACTTCTGACCATACCAACTTCCAAGAAAAACAGAGGAAGTGAGGCCTACAATATTCCAAGTTGGAAAGGCAAGTTACTCATGGTTGGTCTTTCAAAAGCTGTGAAGTCCATGTCAATGCACATACAGGTACGACAACTATTTCTTTGTAACTGGACATGTATATATAAGATGTTCATAGAGATGTAAAGGGGATTTTATTAACATTTCCATTGGATATTCTTAGAGCTACAAGTGAATTTTGTATTAATAAACTGCCCAATTAAAATTGCAAATATGATTAACTCGAATATTGTCAATCTGTTAGATTTCAGAGAACAAATGTGTGCTAACTAGGCAATATTTGTATATATAAGATGTACATAGAGATGTAAAGGGATTTTTATTAGCATTTCCAATGGATATTCTTAGATGTATTAAGTGAATTTTTGTATTAAAAGACTGCCCAATTAAAATTGAAAATTCCATTAACTCGAATATTCTTGATATGTTAAGACTTAAAAGGACAAATGTGTGGTAACCAGGCAAGAATTGTTGGAAAGGCATAATGCCTAAGTAAATTGTACTGTAAGGGCTTATTCATTTAGATTTAGAAGGAAAATAAACTTTGGCATTGTCTATAAGAATACCAACTATATGCATGCATATTGGTGTGTTGATCAACTATCATGGCCTATGCATGTATGTCTGTACATATGTATTATGTATGTATGTATATTGAAGTGATGCATGCATGTGGGTGTGTTGAACCACTCTCTGGCTGCACCTTGGTGTACCTGTTGTCCCATCTCTTGCATTATATGTAGGTAAGGTATCAAATCAATAAACATCCACAGAAGATGTATCGCATAAACTACCATGGCCTATGCATGTATGTATATATTATGTATGAATGTATATTGAAGTGATGCATGCATGTGGGTGTGTTGACACACTACCTAGCTGCACCTTAGTGTACTTCTTGTCCCATATCTCTTTCATTGTAGGTATATAGGGTATCAAATCAATAAGGATCTGCAGAAGATGCATTGCATAACATGGTTCCCTGCCCTAATGGAGATTATTCTATACCTGGTTGGGAGCTTGTCTATTCATAACATTTCACCCCATATATTTATCTTCTTTGCAAGTAGAGCGTTGCATGCACCTAGCAGATTAGGCCTCCAAAAACTCCATTAGCAGATCAGGCCTCCCTTGAGTGGGTAGTGGCCCCTCTTTGTCAGATCAGGCCTCCTTGAGTAGGCCATGGCCTCTCGTCTTAGATCTAATCATATTTGCTTTGAATATGGCCTCTCCTTCACAAACTTCAAGATCATAAATCCACCATATAGGTTGAATATGTTTTCCAAGAGAAGAATAGACTTTCTTTCCACCAAGGAAATAAAATCCAAATAGACACTACACCAAAAACTGTGATTAAAACCCTCAAATACATAGAAATTTTCAGCAAACAAGAATCCTTGTGCCAAAGGGTATGGCTGTGACAAATAGCCTATAGACAGCGGCTCAAGAAGATAGGGAAAGATCTGCAAGAGAGAGAGGCTATGGTACATTTGAGGAACAGATCTGAGGCAATATAGAACACGTCTTGCACATTGAAGGTGACGACAGCTTCTGAGGGGTTTTAGACTTGCTGTAGGAGAGAACAACAGACACACTCCTCAACACACAACAATTCACATTGATATTGCAACAATGGATCCACACAAGTAAGATGACATCATCTAGCCACAAACGTTGGCTGGTAGGAGGGCTGAACCACCACGGGAAGGAGCCTTAAGGGCTGAGCCATCACAACTGGACCCTCAAAGGGCCGATCTACTCCAGCCAAAAAGCAATTGGGTCGAGCCATTACCATAGGAGCCTCAAGGGCTGAGCCACCATAATAGTAGCCTCAAGGGGCCATGTTTACTCCACAACAAATAGCCTCAAAGGGGGTTGATATGCTACTCAAGACAAAAATCTCAAGAGCCAAGCTGCTACACAAGACAAATAAACTCAAGGGCCGAGCTACTACACAAAACAAATAAACTCAAGGGTCGAGCTGCTACACAAGACAATAACCTCAAGGTCCAAGTTGCTACACAAGACAAAAACCTCAAGGGTCAAGATGCTACACAAGACAACCTCCAGCAACATAGCAAAAGAGGAAGGCACAGTAGATAGAGGAGATCCACTCACTTTAGCATAATAGCACAAAGGAATGTATGTATCTCTGAAAGAGGAGGGGTCGATCTCCTTTTATAGTTTAGGCTAAGGGTTAGGCTAGGGGTAAGATAATTAAAACATTAACAAATTTAATTAATATAAATATTAATTAAATATGTTATAAATTAAACATTTAATTAATAACCCCTAAAGCCAAAAATAAACAAAACCCAACTAACCATAAGCAAGGGTGAAGGGGGTTTGACAAGGGTGACTGGGTGGCAATACTTTGTCCATTCATTCTCAAGGTGACCCTATTTAATTTTATCATCATTGCATATGGGATACATCCCTCATATGGTCATGTCCACCTTCAGCGAGGACATATACCAATAAACACCTGATCGAGAACCAGGTGGCCCCAGAACATCTCTGGGGTCTTATCCACCAAGGTCTAAGACCCAGGATCAACCCATGCTCCAAGCATGGGTACCCTGGACACTTCCAGGGGCCCTAGACATATATAGGGGACTTAACTGCTTGGTCCCAGACCAAGAACCCCAGTCATCTACTGGGGGCCCTCTCAGGGGTCTTATCCACCAAGGTACAAGACCAAGGATCAACCCATGGTCTAGGCATGGGTACCCTGGACACTTCTAGGGGAACTAGACATATCTAGGGGATTTAACTGCCTGGTCCCAAACCAAGAACCCCAATCATCTACTGGGGGCCCTCTAAGGGGTCTTATCCACCAAGGTACAATACCAAGGATCAACCCATGCCCTAGGCATGGGTACCCTGGACACTTCCTGGGGCCCTAGACATATCTAGGGGCTTTAACTTCTTGGTTCTAGACCAAGAACCCCAATCATCTACTGGGGTCCCTCTAAGGGGTCTTATCCACCAAGGTACAATACCAAGGATCAACCCATGCCCCAGGCATGGGTACTTTGGACACTTCCAGGGGCCCTAGACATATCTAGGGGCTTTAACTGCTTGGTTCCAGACCAAGAAATACAATCATATATTGGGGTCCCTTACAAGGGTCTTTTTCCATGGCACTAACTGTTTGGTCCCATACCAAATCCTTAGGAGTGCACTGGGGGCCCTAGATCTCAGCTAGGGTCTTTGCCATCCTCCAGGAGAATGGCTCTCGCAACTGCTTTAAATTTAACAATGGATTTATTGTTTTGGTTTTCTTATCTAGCTTTCAGGATGAATGATGTTTATTTGCCACCAATAAGCTTCATGTTCAGACTATCTATTTCAACAGATTTTACAATGAAATAACCAGCAATTTAACACATAGGACAGCAAGGAAAAATACATACAAACATTTGGTTTTTATTGCAATAATCTGATCTGTTACAAGATGGCCATATTATAGGTTCAGGTTTCCCTCTTCTGGATAGGAATGGATCCCCACAATGTCAAATTTGACTCAGGAAAATGCAGTCCAATCTACTCATAAAATGATGTAGCTCTGTTTTAATATTTCCTGTGTTTGATACAGGCTGGAAGAACAACAAGAGTATTGTGGTAGTGGCTGTAGGTTTCCCCAAACAATTGGCAGCCAATACACTTGATGAGATAAGGGATTAACTCCCTGCAAAGGTTCTGCAACCATTGTTGTAACAATACACCCTCCTTTGGCACTCTACAACCCTTCACAATTAGCAATACACCCTTCACTATTCAAGTGCTCCCTCCTTAGAGACAAATGCACCCTCCTCTAATCCTGTGCACCCTGCATGAGATATCCAGTCTTTAAATGGAGAAATAATGGCCTAGAACTCGACACCTGCCTTCAATAATTCGCCCAGCTAGTAAATAAACATTCCCTCATCCCAAAATTCACCCCAGCACTGAGGTATTCATCCCACAATGAAAGAAAACGACCCAACACTTCATAAACTCGCCCAACTGCAATATTGCATCAATGAGAGTGCCCAGGTTTGTATGCAACTCACCCAGCTATATAAGAAAGACACCCAACAAGTATTTTCGGTTCAGATCTAGATTAGAGTGCACCCAAATAGTGAAAGAATGCGCCCAGTAGGACATGAGCCGGTTCCACAATCACTAATTCTCCCCCACACCCTAAAATCTCAGTCACAACTCGATTAGAAGTATAATCTTCCCAATGAAGAGATCAAAGTGATTTCTTCTCACAAAATGACTAGCTAGGGTGTATCATTGGAAACCAAATCCTAGAATTTGTCACCAAAACCCCCACAAAAGGACTAGCTAGGGTGTATCGTTGGAAACCAATCCCAGAATTTGTCACCAAAACCCTCCAAACCCCAAGTTCTAAGAGCTCAACAAAACAATAGGATTTGTCACCATAACCCTCCAAACCCTAAGTTCTAAGAGCTCAACAAAACAAGAGGATGAATACAAAATAATTAATCATCATGATGAGAGAATAGAGGTCTCACCTTTATACCTCTTAATTTTTTCTTTATTTTATTATTCATTGATTAAATCACTTAATTAATTAATTAACCATTTTAATTCTAAAAAGTGATTTAACTATTTTTATGGCTTCTTCCGCCACTGAAAGTCACTTCTCATCATCTTATACTATAGTGATTTTCCTCCCAATTCCGATGAGATATTACACTAAGAGGTTTCTCCAAGTAATATGCCCATTATGACATTCTTAGTGAATTTAATTAAAATACGACCCATAATAACTCAAAATTACGGAAATCGTCAGAATGCAACAGAACCAAAGTCAAGTTGTGCAGAATGGATCCCAGTGATGAATATGATGAATGATGCAATTCGAGCCCAATAAAACCCCTTAATATCTCTCGAACTTGCTGTCACCCATATTTGGCTACTCTAGTAGGCATAACACTCTGTAATGTAATAATGTCCCAAAATGGGGACATTACAGTCCTCCCTGCCGGAATATTGTTTGTCCTCAAGCAATAACTGAATCCAACTACCTATTATATCGAGGTCCCATATCCACTGATGTGACACAAGGTAGACTCCCCTCAAGATGTGGCATCTCCAAGTGCTCACCATGCATGACACCTAAATGCCCATGATGAGTAGAATGATGAATGGCTAAATAATCTCAGTCAACTCCACGAGAAACCACTCTACTCAAAACTCAATGCCATCAAACACTAAACTATCAAGCACTCCAATCCATGGATCCCATATCAAAATGTGAACTGCAATGCCTCGTGAAGGAAAGTCCTGCAACATATCAACACCATGAGTCTCTTGCAAATAACACACGGTCTCAACCCGAAATGAGTTTGTCCTCCACGATCGTACCAAACCCAACATGACCTCCACTAACTGAACATGTTGCTTCCATAGTGAGGTACTGCAAGACCTCAACCAATCACCAACAAGTGACGTGCTCCCCCCAATACTAAAACTCACTAGAAAGTCAAAGTGACTTCTTCCTGCAAACATCCATTCGTCTCCATCAGTCAATAAAATGCCCATCCCTGTAATCCCAAGGTCCCATGCTAGTCTCTAACAGGGACCATCATGTTGATGTTGCACTACTCCGATCATGACTGTCTTCTCAAAGTATATACAATGGATCCTCCAGTCTTGGATCCTCATAAGATGAAGCAAACTACTGACCAAATGGACTCCTAGATCCCATGTCAAATTTGGAAGTCCATCACTTCCAATCCCTAGTAACTGTTGATGTGCCCTACTGGTAACTATCGAAATCCCTCCATCCTCATCCCAATGAGAGTATGAATATGTATCAACCTCTGAGATATCCTCTATCCCATGGCCTAAGATACTCTCTATCATGCCCAAGGCCTCAACTGTTGGTCTCTGATGATCCACCCCTATCCTGTTGTATGCAATAAAGACACTCTTGTCAGGTGGTCTCAACCTACCAACTCTCCATGTCCCTTTCCACTGTCTATCTCCCTCATTGTTGTTGTCAATCATGAAGGCATCGGGAAAGGCTATCATAAATATCTGCAACCAACTATACAACTGGAAAGTCTCATATGCTTTGGTCAATCCCAAGAACTTGACCAAAAGCTCGTCCACTGGAACCCATGGTAAATAATCATTTGTACTCATCACTGAACACCAACCATCGGGTACAACAGTAGGTATCTCCACAACCTGTGGTTCAATCAATCTCCCTCCATCATCACTCATATAGTTGTTGTTAGTGTTAGGGTGATCTCCCAAAATGATGTGTTGTTGCAATGGAGAGGAATCTCCATGCTCCACTAAGTATGTCTCCTCCCTGCAATCCAATGTGTCCCATATTGAAATCATGAACCATATTGAAATCGTGAATCATATATTCCTTATTTAGGGCATGTGTGATGGCAGACTAAGGGACCACACATATCCATGAGATTTTAGAGACAAATTTTATGACCTTAGACCCTATCTTTTGGCTTTCAACAATTGTACAACCTAAAAAGAGATGATGATTATAGGAAATTGAAGGATTCTGTTTTGAAGACCAACATGCTAAAAGAGGACCAAAGGAACAACATCAAGCACAACAATTAACAAGGTCAAAATTCTGAGGTAAATTGTGAAAATTATATTAATAGCAAAAAGTTAAAACATGAAATACATACAGTGTGTATGATCATATGTTTCCTAAACAACCTATCATTCGAATTGATTAACATATATTGGCCATATCCCTTATCTAACATTCCATAACGGTCCTCATTAAAACCTTCATTAATGACTAACGGTAATAATCACAAACGTAACCTACTAGTCCACGTCTCCTTAAGATTGTGTCATTCACTTATTTCACCACAAGTTCATCATAAATTCTCCATCAGATCCGTAGCCACTTCATTTTAAATCATAGATTAATTACCTCCATCCATTCACCTCCATTACACTTTGCAGCCAATCCATCTCTAAGTACAGAGAGGTAATTCTAAGGGTTAAGCGTCATTTTGCAGCTAATCTATCTCCAAACACAGAGAGACAATTTTAAAGGGAAAGCATCAGACTTTGCAACCAATTTATCTTTAAGCATAGGAAAGTAAATATGAAGGGGAAGATACCCTGCACAAGTGAAGAATGGGTCTAATTGTCAGAATAGGGTAGGAGTCAAGTATTTGGAGGGATATCCACAAGTCACGAAGCTACTACAGCAAGCAGGATGGTTGAATTTTATAGAAAAATTTGATGGCTTCCATAAGAAGATTACAAAATCATTTGCTAGATCTTTTGATGGAGTAGAAGTAGAGATTGGAGACATCAAATTCACAATAAAAAAATATTTTTTGGCTGAGGCAACAGGACTCCCAAGGCAAGGAGAATGGTGGTTCAAGAACAAGGAATTTCATACTGAGTCTTGGAAGGAGATACTGAAAAATCCAGGGGACAGTTGGGAAGAATTTCTTGTAAGAAATCATTTTCAAGAAATAGAAGAATAAGGATGGATGTTTTGGCTGAAGTATCAGAGCACATGCAATAAGGAAGAAGAACTTGAAATTTTGGTAAATTGCATGAGGACATGCAATAGTTTTGCAGTGGGAGTATGTTGAACCCTAGAATTTCCCTTTTCTTTACAAATTTCTCATCTCATTTCATCTCTCTTTCATCAATTCATAAGCCCCAATCAATGAAGAATGTTTAGGATTGTCCCAAGGATACATGCAATTGATTAACATATTGTATTTTCATGGTTTTTGTTGTTTTAATAATTTTGTGCATTATAGCTACATAATACAGACTTTCCGTAGCCAATCAGGCATTCCACAACTATTTTTGTGGTTGAATATGTTCTAGGTGTTAGCTGGAGGATTAGGCCACATGGGTGTTTCTAGAATGATGCCTACATGGATTCTATCCTACTCACTCAGTCTAGATCAACAAAAAAATGTGCCTAAACTCATGGTCAAAGGTGGAGTCAAACTATGTTATCCAAATGCAGTAGGACTCTTGATTTGAGTCCACCAGTCCTATTACAAGTCTAAATTCAAATTAGCAAGAGTCCAACAGTCCTATTGCAAGTCTAATTAGAATTAGCCACTTGTAGCAAGTATATCTCATAATCAGTTATGTAATTTCCCTTTAAATATTGGTTGTACAAGACCAAAAAGACAGTTTAGAAAAAGTACAATACAGTTCAGATTTGCAGTGAATACTCTATTTTCCAGACTCTGTTTTAATAAAGAAGATCAGTTCTTTGATGTTGTTTTGATCACATCTTCAAGGAGCTAAGGAATTCACCGAATTGGTAGCAGAGGGCCCCTGCTGCTAAGGAGGTTTTTTA
>ML785556.1:62915-88732 GCA_009831015.1 Picea engelmannii
CCCTCAGGTTGTAGCCTGAGAAACTAGGGGGTTGGAGCCTCTTTCTAGTTGCAGCTAGAAAACAAAGGAAGTTGGTGCTTCCAATGAATGTAATTCTTCAAGACATATAAATAAAATCATTCCGTGGTTTTCTCTCGATTTGGGTTTCTACGTAAAACACTGGTGTACAATGTACGTGTGTGATTATTTATTTCTTACTGCTCATTATTGGATAATAATTCTACATTCATATAACATTTAAAAAAAAAGGATTATAATTACGCTATTACTGATTCACTCCCCCTCTCAGTAATCCAACAATTGGTATCATAGCAGGTTCCTTCAAAAATCAGTTTAACCACTGAAAGTTAGATCATGGAGAGTACCAACTCATATAAAAATGGAATACCATAGTTTGATGGATAGAAGTATGCTTTTTGGAGCATAAGGATGCAAACATATATACATGCATAGGGATTTCAAGTTTGACAATCAATTGTAGATGGATACACAACACTAGCAGTTCCACCAAAAAATTACAAAGCAGTGAAACTCAGTGAGAATAATTCCAAAGCCATAAATTCACTTTTGAATGGTCTCAGTGATATGGTATTCACCAAATTTGCACATTGTAAATCTGCTAAAGAGATTTGGGACAAGCTTCGAAATATTTATGAAGGAGATTCAAAAGTCAAAGCAGCAAAGCTTCAAACTTACAAAGGTCATTTCAAACAACTAAAGATGAAGGAAGATGAAGATCTTGCAGGCTACTTCTCACGAGTCGATGAATCAGTGAATGCAATCATAGGATTGGGAGAAGAAATCGAAGAATTTGTAATTGTTCAAAAGGTAGTAAGATCTCTTCCTATGAGATTCAACCCTAAGATATCAGTACTAGAAGAAAGATCGTATCTAAACTCAATAAGCATGGACGTACTACATGGAATCTTCACAGCATATGAGATGAGAACTGAACAGGAAAATCCAAATGTAAAATAAGCAGCCTTCAAAGCATCCAAAAGATCAAAGAAAAATAAAAAGGAACAAGAACAATATAGCAGCAACAACAACGTCTCGGAAGATGGAGAAGAAGTGGCCAACTTTGTCAAAATACTGAACAAGGGAACCAACGGTAGTTACAGAGGTAAGCTTTCTTTAATTTATTTTAATTGTGATGGTATTGGTCATTTTTCTAACAAATATTCTCATAAGAAAAAGAGAAATGATGAATGTTACTCAAAAGGAAGACAAACATATAAAGGTAAAATAACTACAAATAAAGTTTTCAAGAAAAAATTTTGCACCAAAGAAGACATCTCATCATCAGATGAAGATGAAGTCAGTGATAGTGAAATAGGGAGAGTTTTGTTCATGGTAGTAGAAGACTCTGATAAAGAAGACTACGAAGAAGAATATGAAGAAGGATATGAAGAAGAAATTGAAGAGGCACAAGTTGACTTCCAAGAAGAATTAATGAGTGCCATAGACGTTATCAGAAGAGAAAAGAAGAAAAGCAAGAAACTACAAGCAGAACTAGATAAGAAAAAAGACACTCAAGAACTAGAACAAATGATCACAAAATTGAAGGTTCAAATAGAAGAAGATAAAATAATTGAAGAAGCACTCAAAGAACAACTAAAAGAAAATGACAGGATAATTGGAAACTTGGAAGCAAAGATTGTCACACTAAGAAAGGATATTCAAAAGAAAAATATGCAGAATAGCTCAAAAGTTCTGGATGACATTATTAGTAGTCAAAAATCTTATCTTGACAAGTTTGGACTTGGATACAATCAGACAGAAAATGGATCAAGCTCCAAAACAACAGAGCAAGAAACAAATCCAAAAATTTATGTAGAAACAATCAAAGGGGATAAAAAGATATACAAGGAAGATTACAGGGACACTCCTCCACCGAGAAGATTCAGATTTTAGAATCAACAACAGATAGACAGGCCTCAAGAAGAAGAAGGATTCATACCTCATTTCATAATATCTTCAAATATCAGGTATCAAACTATATTTTTTGGTTTATGTTATGCATGTAATAATTTTGGACATAAAGCTGTAAATTGCAGAGCTAACAACAGGAACAATAACTACTTTGAGCGCCATACACAAAGGGGTTATTCAAGAAGACCTAGTGAAACACAAAGAAGAAGTTACAATAGGTTTGAATCTTTGAGCACTAAAGTGGAATGTTACAAATGTAACAATTTTGGACACATGGCCAAAAATTGTAGAATGATAGTCCCTCCTAAAGAACCTCAACAAAGTCACAAACAAGAACCTCAGAAAATGACATGGATAAGAAAGAAGGATCAATATAGCAATGAAGAATGCACAGTCTCTCTATAAGCTAAACAGAAGAAATGTGGTTGGTATGTTGACAGTGGATGTTCAAAACACATGACAGGTGATAGAGACAAGTTTCTTACATTACGAAAGGAAAGAGATGGATCAGTCTCCTTTGGAAATGATGATTCATCCAAAATCATTGGAAAAGGCACAGTCCTAATTGGGAACACGAATGAAAAGGAAGAAAATGTTCTACCAGTAGAAGATATTGTAGGAAAATCTTCCTGCGGACAAGTAGATCGACCTCTAGAGCTTGACCTTAACCCTATACAGAAAAATGCTTATCATGGACATTGACTTCCTTTCAAATCTATCTAAACTAATGCATGAGAAGGGAGGATGACAGAGGTACCCTTTAATCGACGTTTGTCCCTGTAGGCTCCGAGTTGTGCTCCGAACCTTTGCTTCTCGCTGAGAGCTGTGGACAAAACAAGATACGATCACTTCCTACTCTATTGACATTAGCTTGAAAATAGATCTATCACTAAATGATAAGTTCATGTAACATTAGACACAAACTAGAAAGAAACAGGCCAAGCGTGTCATATTAATGAGAATAATGATAGCAGTACTTACAATCGTAGATGTGAATGCGACAACTTCATCAAGTCCTCTTCGTCTAACCCTTTACTGAAAGGTCCATGACCTGGATAACAACAGCTTCATTGATCAATCTCCTTCGGCTGACTGTAAGTTTCCTCCAAGATCATAAGTTTCACATATCTAATTCTTCCCCCTTTTCACCATCATAGGGCTTGTTTATATAGGTTAGAAAGGGCCTAACCTCTTGAGATATGTTTATAACCAGTTGGGAACCTTCTCCATGGATCAGGGATCTGTTGATGAGAACAAGAATTCGAGCACAACTGCCTCCTAATCTCGAATGTTCCTCCCCTTATTCTTCTCAACGGGCTAACAATTGACCCAGATTAGGGAGCGCTCTTCAAAAAGGGGTATCAGAGCGTTGTAGCGCTCCTGTTGTGCCTTGGGAAAGTGCCAACGCTCTTAAGGTGAGCAGCGCTCCTCCAGAAGGGCCTAAGGGGCATTATAACACACCTTGAATCATAGCAGAGGAGTGCCTGCGCTTCTGCAGCTATAGTAGGGAAGCGCCCCCCCTCCAAATCAGTGTTTCAGGGCCTCTTTCAGGTGTCAAGAGCTATTTGATTCCAGTAGATTAGTTCTTGATCTTCAAATCAATCATATGAGGTGTCATAAGTGCCTCCTTGGTGTCGTTATCACAACATCATCTCTGGACATCGTTTGCGACACTAATGATCAACTTGCGACACTTGTGAAAGTTGTAGGGAAGATGCGACACTTACGACGACTGATAGGGACAATGCGACACTTATCCATCTGAGCAATTTCGACGTGTAACAAAATGCCCCCCAAAGTATGAAGCCAGAAGATGCGAACTGATGACTGAAATACTTTGTAGACGCTCAAGCAAGGGTATAGACTCGGAGAACCTGACGAAAGCTGCACACAACCATCCAACAAATATCATGACATATTTCAAAACCCAAGGCAGGCATACCTATGCTTGGGTGATCAAGACTTTTTGATATGGCCGCCATAAAATACATTGCGGATCCATAATTTTATTGATAAAAAAAAGGTATAGCCACTGAAAATACACTGTGGATCTATACACTGATGACATGAACTGATCGTAGCCACGAAGAATACACAGTGGATCTACGAGATGACAAGACATAGCCACGACCAATACAAGGTGGATCTATGTAACAGTATATGTGTTTTTAGTCCAGAACTCCTCCGCAACTCGGGCGAGGGATATATCAAAGTGAATTACTCAACCCAGGGTCTTCATACCAATCCCAACATGGTACAAATATGACCATGTGAATAGATATTTTGGTGTCGAACATGGCAGAAACCACTTGATTACCGGTCAGTGAGGTAAACCGTTAACAAGTGCGAGGGAGATCACCATTAATGTCAATGATTCCCAAGGTACCCAAGTACATTCCAGCGGATGTGAATAGATGAGCTGAGGTCGAACATCTGTGGAATCATTCGATCAGGGGTTGATGATGTAAACCCACTGTCGAATGTGAGGAGGCTTGCCATTGAGGCATGCAGGTCCCAAATTACTAAATGGTTTCTAAGCCTAATTCCTGGATAATGTGCTAAATTCGTCAGGAATAGACTCGTCGAGGGAGGGCCTTGATGTATCCCTCATCAACGACACGAAACGGACACAGAGATGTAATTGGTAGATCAAGCGAACATGGACTGACACAGGTTTTGAGGCGAGATATTTGGGATGGCTGACTCTCGAGGCGGATACTTCCCTTGAACACTGAGGCACAACAACGAAACATGGCATGAACCAAAACTATGCAGTGGGTACCATGACTTGCGTCGGGTGACTCAAAGGAGTGAAAGGAAACTCAGAGGATTGGCTCAGTGCAGAGGTTCAGCGGATTGTGATGTATGCAAAATAACAAAGTGTCGTGTTCAAGGGCGACTCTAAGAAGTGCTAGATGATGTTCTCAAGAGACTGCTTGGCTTGCTCCTTTCAATTTCCCCCCCATCCAGATAGATGAGTACCTATTTTTAATTTAATGAGCTCGAGGAGGATAACACATGCTCGATATAACTCACCTTCGGTAAGTCCCTCTTCCTTTATTTAATGAACTGGAAGAAGTAAGGGTTCGTTCCCATATGGGTCTGTCGATGTGTGCTTTAACGAGTCCAAAGAAAGAAAAATCGAAGGTTTTTTGGGATTATAGAGTTTGGAAAAATGCTTAAAAGAGAACTCTCTCAGTTCCTTTTTCGTACAGTAGTCCATTGAGACCGAAAAAGGGTTAAAATATCGCTCGAAAGACGCTCTTTCTGACCCTTTAACGAGTGTGAAAGAAAGCAAGATCACTCGACAATCTTTTCATGTTTAGAGAGTCTGAAAAGGGTTTAAAGGAGACTCCAGGGGGGTTCCTTTTTCATGTGGTCGTATCTGTACGGGTCCTAAAAAGAGATAAAAGTTTACCTGGTTGCGTTCTCATATTGTCGAGCTCGAGAACGAACTAAGACTATTCTCATTGATACGACAAGGTAAAAGATTCATTAGAGCTGCCAATAAACCTGCGATGCCAGAAACTAAAAACCAAGGATTAGTGGAGCCATTTTCACCATTAGAGAAACCCAAAATGACTATAGCTTATGAAAATGAAATTTTATAAATATGAATTGATTTGAAAAACTCATTTACCATTTCATTTGCAAAGATTTTGTGGAGTGTTGGAGAATCTCAACTGGAGCAAAACTTGTTCTTCTCACTGCCAGAGCTACGATTGATCGTTTTGCACACCATTCGAACCAGGTAGGTGTTCGTTCTTTTCTCTTTCAATTGCATGGTTCCAAGTTGATTTTTATAGCATTATTAATTTAAAATAAAAAGCCCTAGGTCGTTCATTTTGAACCAAATCGGCCTCCTTTCAATAGTTGATAAAACCGGGGGAATTGTTCACCAAAATGTATTGGGAAATGGTGGTTGAGATGCCTACACCTTAACCATTGATTAGATCGACCATTTTGACCAAAGAATTTTGCAAAAACTCTCCTCATGGGCCCACGCACCCCCTCACAACGTTTTTCATTTTTATCATGTTTTAATCATTGTTTAGTGAATGTTTAAGGGTGTGGTGGTTAAAAATGATGATTGGTTAACTTTAGATGTGATGGGCATTTGTTTTCATGTTTTAAAATGCTTTTTGGAAATTTCCGAAATCACAAAAACGTGGGGAATGATGAAAATTTTGAATTTTGTTTTGTAGAAATATTCGGCAACCATGATTGAGTGGAAAGAGTGGGAACACGAGATGGATGACATAGCCGCTCTACGGAGTCCCCATATGCGGGCTTCTTTGAGGGCCTGCAGATTGCTCAAGTTTTTCAAACTGCAGAAAATGAAAAGCGAGGTTTTACTTCTTGAGCACATCATTGGTCTTTGGGACATCACGGAATAGGGATTCCGTATTGGTACACAGCTTCTAACCATCGAGTTGGAAGATGTGTATTTTCTGATCAGCCTCTCGAAAAGAGGGGTACCCATAGCTTTTATAGGGCAGAGGGCATTACCTGAGCAGGTGGACGTGTATCTGGCACGTCATTGTGTTCCGGGAGCAAGGTTGGTAGGGGGCAGGATCCCTATCAAGGATATCTGAGATCTGTCTCTTCGATCCATTTTGTTTGCTATCACTAGTGCGACTGGTAGCACTAGTGCTCATTTGGCTTCGAGGTCACAGGTGGCCTATGGTGTCCAATGTTTAGAGCCGACACTGTTCAACTGGAGTGTTGCGTTGCTTCGGAATGTGAAGGAACAAATTTCTCGGTGCAGGAATGGCCAAAAACAGTTTGGCTATGGCTCATTCTTAGTCTCATTTTTCTTGGAGCGCATCCCTCTGATGCAGCCTCAGATCATGATGGGAGTACGACCAGTAGATGAGCCTCAGATGGAGAGGTGGACTAGCTTATCTCTGAGGTTAGTTTCAGAGTCAGAGTTCCGTTTTACTGGTGACTTCTTCGGCTGGTTGAGGTGGCAGTACCTCTGGATTGAGGACTTCCCGTATGCCGATGTGGACTTCCGCGGGTGTATGGATTTGATTCTGCCCGAGGGGGAAGATTGGGATGAGTCGGGTAAGAGACTAAGTCATACCTTGTCTAACTTGTTTTTAAGTTTTTTATGTATATGTATTTTTTTGGGTATGTAAGAGAGTGTTTAACAGATGTTTTGTCTTCGATGTGCAGACTTGGGAGCAGTGCGACCAGCGGACATACCAGTGCCAAGATGTCGTGGTGGTGCCGCAGTTGTAGTAGACCCAATAGTACCAATGGTGGGCCTTCGGGAGGTTGAGAGGAACCTCCAAGGCCTTACGATGGGTATCCCTCCTCTGCGGAGGGGGGACGTGCCCTTGCATCTGCAGCGACACACTGTAGGGGTGCAAGAGAATATCAACTCTCTGTTGAGGTGTGTAGTATGCGCAGTATTATGTTACTCAGAGCACAACATAGTGCGGGGAGATTAGAGTTTCCCCGGGGTCGTGTTTTTGTACGCCTTGTCTGGCGAAGTTGTATGGGTGGATGAGCCCAATATTTTGTTCTCTTACAGACTTTTTGATGTAATGTAAACATTTCAGTCACACCATATATATATGTATATACAGTTTCGAGTTTTTATGATGCCAATGGTTTATACATGATGATGTCTGTGGTGTGTTTCAATTTACATGTAATGTACATTTTTTGCTTTCCTTGAATCTTATCTGTGGGCTAAATACCGATCCATGATGTAATTGGCTAACAAATATGAAACACTATTAAGTTCTCTTGGAATGTGTCTATACTCAATGTAATCGAACATTCGTTCGAGATGGCGAACTTGCAAGTGTAGACGTAGCAGGATAGGACTACGGATAGCGTAGATGCGGTTGAGTTGACAAACCACGAGTTGGGAGTCTAAGTAAACAATGATACGAGAGATACCTAGGGAGGAGGCTTGGGTCAACAATCCAATGACAGCGTGATATTCTGCCATATTGTTGGTTGCTGGTCCTAAACAGATGCCTCCTGAACTCACCACCTCGTCAAACTGATAAATAACCCATGCCACTGAAGCAATATTCTGGGTATGTCGGCTGGCACCATCCACAAACCCAAAAAAGATAGGAAAGGCAGACGTCATCTGCGCATGAAAACACAGGCACAGTCATGAGTGGCAATGGTAAAGACTCGAGCACGCGAAAGAAAAGACACACCAAACTAAAATACAATAATGTACAAAGTACCCATGCTAGGTGATCTAGGCATAGTACTTTTTAAGGTAGAGTCTGTTTCGGGGCTCTCCCAGGGAAATTCCATCATGGTCTACTAGTTCATAAGCACCTTTGTGTAAAACACGCTTCACGATGTAAGGACGGTGCCACATAGGTTCTAACTTTCCTGTTCCCAATTTATCGTGTGCTTGGTCATAAACGAGGACTAAGTCTCCTTCTGCGAAGGCTCTAGGTTGGACGGACTTGTGATATTGACTCTTAACTCGTTTCTGATGTGCCTCATTAACGAGAGCAACATCACGACCTGTTTCGTCCAGCTTGGATAGGTATAAGAATCGTTCTTCTTCCGCAGAAGTATGGGGCAGGAGTTCTACTTTCAATTTGAGTGATGGAATTTCGCATTCGATTGGTAGGATGGCCTCAATGCCATAGACTAACTGGAAAGGAGTGAATCCAGTTGAGGTTTTCACGGACGTGCGATAGGCCCAGAGAGCGGGAAACAATTGTAAATGCCATGATGTCTTGTTCTCCCCTACCATGCATTGGATCATGGTTTTTAGAACTTTGTTGATAGATTCTACTTGCCCATTCGCTTGAGGGTAGTAAGGGGATGAGTTTTCATGACAAAAACCCAATTTGACATGTAACTCGCTCATCATCTGGTTTTTGAAGTGTGCACCATGGTCGGTGACAATGGCATGTGGTATACCGAAATGAGTGATGATGTGGTTGAAGAGGAATAGAGTTGCAGTACGGCCATCGTTCAGGAAGGTAGGCATAGCCTCAGCCCATTTTGTGAAATAATCGACGGCGACGATGATGTAACCGTGCCCCCCGGCTGAGGTAGTCTTACACTGCATGAAATCAATACCCCATTTGGAGAAGGGGCCGATGGCAATGATGGGGTGCAGCATAGTAGGGTGGGTGCGTGCCTTCTTGTTAAAGATTTGGCAGGGTGGGCATTTTTTGACAGCCTCGATGCAATCTTTAAAAATCGAGGGCCAAAAGTAGCCGGCACGTAAGATTTTTTGGGCTGTGGCCATCTCGGAAAGGTGACCGCCACAAGTGCCAAGGTGGCAATCGTTCAAAATGCGTTCAGCCTCTTCGTGAATCAAACATCGCCGAAGAATGGTGTCAATACCAAGACGATACAAAGTGTCACCGAGGATGAGGTAACAACGAGAGTGGTGACGGATGCGTCGACGCTCTTCACGAGAGATGTTGGGCTGAAAACGTTGGGTTTGAAGGTAGAGGAGGATGTCTCCGTACCAAGGATCAGAAGTGCTGATGAGGAAGAGAGACTCATCTAGAAGAGTGTCTCTAGGCTCAATGTTTTCATCGGCACTTGGAAGAGCACAGATGATCTCGGCAAACACCAAGGATTTTTTGTCTTTAGCCTTCGCAAACTCGAGATCGAATTCTTGGAGAATAATGATCCATTTCGAATATTTGCCCCCAAGTACTTGACGTGTTAAGACGTGGTACATGGGGTTGGAGTCTGCGATTACCGTGGTGGTGCGTAATAGGATGTAGTGGCGGAATCATTGGACAGTAATGACAGCTGCCATGGATAATTTCTCAACATGCGAATGCCTGAGTTCGGGTCTGGATAAACTCTTGCTCAGATAATAAATCACGTGTTCTTCATCGTTAACGTCTTCTTGGACCAACACCATCACAATGGTGGAAGCAGAAGCGGCCAAGTAAAGGATATAATCCTTTGTGTAATCGGGAGGGTGTAACAAAGGAGCATGGGTCAAAGCGTGCTTGAGAGCATCGAATGACCGTTGGGCGGTGTCATCCCATATGAAAGGGACGTTCTTTTGCAGTAGCCGCATGAATCCTTTAGTAATCTCGGCGTAATTGCAGATGAAACGGCGAAGAAAGTTTGCTTTGCCTTGCAAACTTTGAAGTTGGGTTAAGTTGGTGGGTGTGGGTAAGGCTAGAATGGCCTTGATCTTTAGGGGATCCACCCTGATCCCGTCTTTGGAGACGATGAAACCGAGGAGTCTGCCGGATTCGACAGCGAAAATGCATTTGTGTGGGTTCAGACGAATACGATAGAAGCGACATCGAAGAAAAATCGCCCGCAAGTGACTGATGTGATCGGGTTGGTTAGATGAATGGGCGGGTAAATCATTGAGGTAAGGTTCCGCGATATGTTTGATGTCGTGGAAAGCATAGGACATGGCTCGCTGGAAAGTAGCACCAACATTTTTAAGGCCAAACGGTAGCTTCCAGTATGCGAACGTTCCCCAAGGGAAGATGAAGGCTATCTTATGTTGATCGACGGGTAAGATTTCAATCTGGTTGTATCCAGAAAATCCATCCATGAAAGAGAAGATCACGCTTCCCACACAATTATCAATGATTTGATCGATAAAAGGTGTAGGGTAGTTGTCCTTGGGACAAGCTTTGTTAAGATCACGATAATCTACGCAAACACGGATGGTCCCTTGTTTCTTAGTGACCGGAACGAGGTTGGAGACCCATTCCGTCAAAGGGACAGGATAGATGAAGCCAGATTTTAGAAGTTTTTCGACTTCTGCCTTTATAGCTGCCAGTTTCTTAGGGTGAACCGGGCGGAGTTTCTGTCAAACCGGTTTTGCGTCAGGGTAAGTTTTGATCTCGTGTATAACGATCGAAGGGTCGATCCCTAGAATTTCCTCGTAACTCCATGCGAAGACATCGCGGAATTACTTGAATAAAGTGGTATAAGAGACCACTTCGTCAGGTGTGCAATTAGCACCAAGGTTGATGTTTTCCATGACACCTTATTTGACTGAAATGTCAATTGTGATTGTGGTAGAAATGTTACCCATGTTCCCCTCAGAGAAAGTATCTTGAGTGAGGATAGGGGATTGTGGAGCATCGACAACATGGGGGGGGGAAGACAGATCGTATGTCTTGCACTTCTTCCAATGGCGGAAGAAAAGAGGATCGATGGTGGTTGTCATCCCATGGAAAATTGTGGATGTTAAGCATTTCCATGATAGATTCGTCTGAAGGAAAAATTTGAGAAATGTAATCGACGACGGATGATAGGGAATCTAACCATGAGGGCACTGAATAAGTATCAGGTGCCAATAAATGTAAAGTGTTTGAAGAGGGAGAAGCATATTGAATGGCTACATATGCGGCCTCGGCTGGGCTCAGTGGCACCGTGTCTCTGAGCTCGTCGAATTCCAAAGGACTAGGCACAACCCAAGGATCTGATGATTCCAGGGATTGATAAGGCATAGTCGAGATCATGTTGACGACATCAAGATGATGTGCGGTAGGTGGAAGTGGTGTAGGGAAAGTACCCATGAGGCTAGAATCTTTCAATAAGCCAACACCAACACTTTCAGACGTAACCATGTGGTCTCCCAGAAACGGAATATTGTTGGTAGCTGGGATGCGGGCGTCGGGTGTGCAAAAATCAAGCTGATCGACGGTAACAATTTTGCCTTGATGAGGGAATTGAACGCATCAAAACACCGATGAGGCGACGACGGTCATCGCATAAAACCAACTTCTTCTGAGTAATAGATTGTAGTCGAGGGGAGCATCGACCACCTCGACATCAATGGTAACAGTTTTGCCGCCCAATTGGACGGTGAGGGATTGTAGTAATCCGTGAGGATGGAAACCTCATCCATCGAAGGTGTGTAACATCGTAGGGGATTTATTTAGGGTAGGTGATTTCAAACCTTTCAAACAGGCTAGAGACATGACACAGGTGGAGGCTCCCTCATCCAGGATAGTCTGATGAATTTGTTGGTTATGAACAACAACATCGATTTGGAAAGCTAGTTGGTGGGAGAGTCGCGGTTGATAATCGTCCAAGTTAAACGTGATGTAATTGGATGACTCAGGATCGAAAGCGCCAATGGAATCTAAGAGCATCCTACATTGATTTGGACAGTGTTGTAGAACTTCCAACGCCTGGGCCAAATCTTCTACAATATTGTAGTTTTGGGTAGCCCGTGAATTAGGATTGAAAGTGGATTTTCGGATGGTGCTCTTAGGAGGGCATAGGATGGATTCAAAAGATGGTTTCTCGATCTGAAGTGGCCCAGATGGAGGGCTGACAGATGGAGGATTAATAGACGATGGTAAAGGATCCGACGAAGAACCATTCGCAGTCTTCGACTTGTCGGGTTTAACTGGCATGTCGTATGTCCCAGAACGGGTGGTTAGATTAACCCCGTTGAACATGTAAATGTGTGTGCTAGTCGAGGTTTCATCGTGAGGTTGGTTGGGAGTGATCCCTGGTGTGGGGGTCTGTGCAACCAACGATTTTTGCTGCGGAAAAGGTTGAGTAAGAACAACGGGTTGCAAATTTCCTTTGAAAAGTTTGGCCACTTCATCGCGATGTGGGAAATCTCGAGTGTAGTGATCGTCACCACAAATGAGACATGGGAATTTCGGTTTTTGCTGTGGTTGTTTTCTGGCAGTGGGGGTTTGTGGTTGGGTTTTGGGTTGTTCGTTGTTATTATTCTTCTTTGTTTTGTTTCTCATTTTCTTCTTGCCCCCGAGTTGTTGTGACGAGGTTGATTGTACCACGTTCACATCAGAAACTTGAGTTTGTGGTGGGGGGGTAGAAGAGGGTGCAGTCGGACTGGGAGCAGCCGTTGAGGCGGGCCGCTGGGTCGTTCCAGTGGACTGGGTGGGAGATTGAGTCTTGACGAAGCCAATAACTCCATCCGCATGCGAAGCAGTCGACGGCTTGGATGGGTCATTAGTGCCACGGGTAGCGTTCGGTATCAACTCATACAGAGTACTGGATTGTGAAGAGACTAAGTCTAGGTACTGAGCTCGGGTGATGGTTTCTTCCTCAGTAACCACGCTGCCCATAGCAACGTCACGAGATATCTGGTGTAATAATGATTTCATGAACCATTCCACTAATAATTGGTCGGGGATGACCGCTTTAATTATCCTTCGTCGTCTTCTCCATTCATGGATATGATCGGAGATGTGTATGGAAGTTGTTTGACGAAGAGAGGTTAACAGTTCAGTACTCGTCTCGTATCGGATGGGCAGTTGGAAATGATTAAGGAAGGACATAGCGAGGGAGTTGAAATCGTAAAAGGATGCGCGTGGTAATTCAATATACCATTTCGCGGCGGAACCCATAAGTGTTCGTTAGAAAAGACGCAACCGAATCGAGTCATCCATGAGGGAGTTTGATGAACACCACAGATGGAAGGTCATAACATGGTTGTTTGGGTCTTCTCTCGACTTTCCGTCAAATTTAGGGATATCAGAGGGCAGTTTTGTTGGAATGGCTGGCCAAACCGTAGAATGATGAATGGGATCATTCGTTAACCGAGACAGATCTGGAAGGTCCAGGGTGGCTAAAGAGGGTAGCTGTCGGTTAACCTATGGGTAATGCTGGTGTGGCAGAGGGACACTAGTGGGACCCAATACGGGGTTATGCGGATAGTTATAACTCGTGGGTCCTCTCATTTTGGGTTGGTTTTGACCAAGGTACATAGGATTTGAGACGTTTTGAGAAGTGTTTGTGAGCGGAGGATAACCGAATGGGTTTTGTGGATTATATGTTGGGTTGGGCATTTGTCCATGAGGGGGTTGTTGCGAAGTCTGAAGGTTTTTCCCCATGGAGGCATGTGGGTTTCCTTGGAAAGGAACACTCCATGGGTTAGGTGCGGTAGGCACATTTTGTCCTGTGGAGGCATGCGAATTTCCTTGAAAATGGATGCTCCACGGATTGGGTGCAACAGACACATTTTGTCCTTGCGTTTGATGGTGGACTCCGACTTGAGGTTGCCCCCGAGCATGAGGGTGTCCCCCGAATGGAATTTGGCCTCCGGTGGGAGGATGCCCCCCAGCTTGAGGTAGAGTTCCCAGGATTTGAGGGCCAGATGTAAAATATTGGCCAGTGTTGCCGATTGGGTTGGGACCACCAAGGACAGTCCCTCCGGGTTGTTGGATAGGTATGGAACTTCCCAGTACCATTTGAGTAGTGGTTTGGGTAGTGGTGATAGTGGATGCGTTCAGTGCCCTAAATCCAAAAGGGATATTAGGTCTTGGTGTTACAGGTGTGCCAATCGGAGCTTGATTAACTACCGCATTACCGGCAGGGATGGTCGAAATGTGCGGGGCCATTGTGGACTGGGCCATTTGGAGAGGAATAGCAGGGTTAACAACCTGATCGACCGGGTGACTCATGGTTTGACCAGATGGTCCTGCTTCACCAGGAAGGTTATCAGGATGGAACGGTTGTCGAATGGATTCGAAATGTTCATAAAGATTTCGTCCTGATGGAGTCCTCCAAATAGAATGAGCGGTTGTGGGGCTGATACTTACTGCTGTGTTAGGACGAACATGAGTCCTATATTCCTCCCCAAAAATTGGTTGTGTGGATCCCATGTATGTTTTGGTAATAGGCCTCTTTGGCAACCGTGGGACTTCCTCGTCTATGACGTTCCCGAGGGAGTCCAAACGAAGTAGTAGTGGTTCGAGAGGGGCCGTCGAAGTGGGATTCGCAGTTGTGACAAAAGCGTCTTCTCGGGAAAGTGTGGTATTTTGAACCTCGCTCTGTTGAGGAGATAGTTCCGTAGAATGAGTGGGTAAAGGGGTGTCTCCTTCCATATTTTCTGGAGGAAGCCCTTATAGCCTCCGCGAGCGTCGTGGAGGGTCGATGTTGGCTGACAAGAGTCGACGAAAGAAGTCTATGGCCAACTAGCGAAAAGAAGCAACACACGCTAAAAAAAATCTAAGAATCACAACCAAGCAAACAGGGCCTTCTTTTGATGACCGTACTAGTTGGTGATGAAATCCAACATCGTGTGATCAAATCCAGAAGGGGTGGGGATAGGGTGGAACAGTTACAATGGCGACTTTATTAACGGACTTACGCCTTGGTGCAAGCTTCCACGCAGTAATTGTGGATTTACCCTCCAAGGAGCCCGAGTGAGTTTGACCAATGTCTGCTCCAGGTACAGTGAGACTTCCCGTCACCGTCACCTTGTGTAAGAACCTAAAATATTATGGCCACTAAGGTTACCAATTCGCAGTCAGCCCCTGGGAAGGAACAATCGACAATTTGATCCGAACGTACGGGCAGGGTATCAAGCCAGAAATCAACTAAGAAGCTTCCACACAGTAATTGTGGATTTACCTCAAAGTGACCCCCATAATACGATCAGACCACCACAAACAGTTAAACCACAGAGGGTTAGTCCCCATAGCTCACCTGAATGCAACCTCGTGTGTAACCCCTGTGTGAGAGGGGGATCCTAGGTAGACTTATACGATAACTGGATTTACTCTCCCTAACTCAAGATGCTAATGTTTATTTTAGAAACTTTGGAGAGTTATGCTCATAGCCCTGATCCAAAGTACTACACCTATTCTACTGTTGGTGGAGGATTCTATCAAAGAAAAAGTTCTAGATAAATTTTAATTAGCGTTGATTTTTATGGCTGTTCTTTACGCAAAAGGGGTGGATGGAAGTGAAACAAGTGGGATTGAGACTCTGACCCAAAGAGTGCATCAAGTATGATAAGCAATCATTTTCTTTCGATGAACATCTAGCTAAGGGAGAGAGAGAGTTCTTTCACTAACAAGCACAACTACGGAATGCCCTCGAACCATTCTTTTCTCAATCAAATTCTGATGTAATGCAAAACTTTTAAATGCCTTCTAATGTGCTCAATCAATCATGAAGATATATTTACTGTTATTGTTTTCGTATGGATGATGATCAATACAATCACAATGCTTATCTTCGCTAATTATCTTCTTGGTATAAATGAAAACCAAACTAGTATAAGCAAGAGTAACACAAACAATACACCCTTCGTAGCAATCAAAACGAAAAATGAAAGAAAAGAAACAATCAAATAAAAATGGACTTCACACCCAAAAGCAAAAGTTGAAGAACAAATGACCTCAATTGAAAACAAGATACATAGATTTGTAGACCTTTGATGACCTTCACCAGGGTTTTCTCTCAATTTCAGAGAAAAGAAAAACAATGCATAGGTTCCAAGCTTCACTCAACAGGAAAAACTCAATGCAAAAGGGTGAAGAAGGTTACAAGATCCAATCAACAAGGTGTTTATTTCTCAAAAAGATATATGTCAATGTTAAAAGGGAAGACAAATTGACTCACTAGATCATTCAGCAGAAGAGCCTCAGAGGCAAACCCTAAAAAATGCAATTGTGGAGGGTTTTTTGGCCAAAAGGAGGCTGGCGCTCTGTTGCCAAGGGCAAAGAGCGTTATAGCGCTCTGTGTAAGGCTACTAGAAGCGTTGGCGCTCCGATAACACTATGACAGGGGCGCCAGGGTCTAGAAGTCCCAGAAATGTCAAGAAAACTCAAAAATTGAAGTTCTAACTTGACACAGATGCTGAGTATGATGGGACAAGGAGACAATCAGCTCATGAAACTAATCAAAGAGGGGTAAACCAGGTCTGAAACAATCAAGGGACAGAACAAGGTCAATGAGGAGAAAAATCAAAACAAAAGGTTTCAATTCGAGGCTATCTCCCCAGCGGAGTCGCCAGTTTCTATTGTAGGAAAATCTACCTGCGGACAAGTACATCGACCTCTAGAGCTTGACCTTAACCCTAGACAGAAAAATGCTTATCATGGACACTGACTTCCTTTCAAATCTATCTAAACTAATGCATGAGAAGGGAGGATGACAGAGGTACCTTTTAATCGACGTTTGTCCCTGTAGGCTCCGAGTTGTGCTCCGAACCTTTGCTTCTCGCTGAGAGCTGTGGACAAAACAAGATACGACCACTTCCTACTCTATTGACATTAGCTTGAAAACAGATCTATCACTAAATGATAAGTTCATGTAACATTAGACACAAACTAGAAAGAAACAGGCCAAGCGTGTCATATTAATGAGAATAACGACAGCAGTACTTACAATCGTAGATGCGAATGCGACAGCTTCATCAAGTCCTCTTCGTCTAATCCTTGCCTGAAAGGTCCACGACCTGGATAACAGCAGCTTCACTGATCAATCTCCTTCTACTGACTGTAAGTTTCCTCCAAGATCATAAGTTTCACATATCTAATTCTTCCCCCTTTTCACCATCATAGGGCCTGTTTATATAGGTTAGAAAGGGCCTAACCTCTTGAGATATGTTTAGAACCAGTTGGGAACCATCTCCATGGATCAGGGATCTTTTGATGAGAATAAGAATTTGAGCACAACTGCCTCCTAATCTCGAATGTTCCTCCCCTTATTCTTCTCAACGGGCTAACAATTGACCCAGATTAGGGAGCGCTCCTCAAAAAGGGGTATCAGAGCATTGTAGCGCTCCTGTTGTGCCTTGGGAAAGCGCCAACGCTCTTAAGGTGAGTAGCGCTCCTCCAGAAGGGCCTAAGGGGCATTATAACACACCTTGAATCATAGCAGAGGAGCGCCAACGCTTCTACGGCTATAGTAGGGAAGCACTCCCCCTCCAAATTAGTGTTTCAGGGCCTCTTTCAGGTGTCAAGAGTTATTTGATTCCAGTAGATCAGTTCTTGATCTTCAAATCAGTCATATGAGGTGTCATAAGTGCCTCCTTGGTGTCGTTATCACAACATCATCTCTGGACATCGTTTGCGACACTAATGATCAACTTGCGACACTTGCGAAAGTTGTAGGGAAGATGCGACACTTACGATGACTGATAGGGACAATGCGACACTTATCCATCTGAGCAATTTCGACGTGTAACAGAAGATATGAAACATAATATTTTAAGTGTGAGTCAAATGTGTGACCAAGGTCATAAAGTTACTTTCGATTCACAAAAGTGTGAGATACGAAACGAAGGTTCAGGGAAATTGGTCGCTATAGTTGCAAGAACTTCAAACAACATATATGTGTCAAGCAAAATTGGAAATGAAAAGTGTTGTATAGGAAAGGAAGATGAAAGTTGGCTATGGCACAGAACAATGGGTCACATGCATTTTGATAACCTTGTCAAAGTCAACAAAAGAGAACGAGTCAAAGAAATGTCCCAAATAATGAAACCAACCAACACTTTATGCAAGCATTTCCAACAAGGAAAGCAAACAAAGACCAAGTTCAAATCAAAGGAAAAATCATCAACAAAACCACTAGAAATTGTGCATACTGATCTAGTTGGACCAACTACAACAAAAGGATTAAAAGGTTAGAGATACTTTATGTTATTAGTTGATGATTATACAAGAATGACTACAGTTTTCTTTCTCAAGAACAATTCAAAATCTTTTGAAAATTTCAAGATCTACAAGGAAATGGTTGAAAATGAGATGGATTCAAGAATCAAATGCTTAAGATCAGATAATGGAGGATAATTCACTTGAAAGGAATTTATGGACTACTGCAGCAATCATGGAATAAAAAAGCAATTCTTCGTCGCTAAGACACCTCAATAGAATGGAGTTGTTGAAAGAAAGAACATGACAGTACAAGAAATGGCTTGAACAATGATAATGGATTCAAAGTTGACAGATATTTTTTGGACACAGGCAGTGCATACAACAGTTCACATTCAAAATAGAGTAATGCTCAGAAACAACACTGATAAAACTCCCCATGAACTATGGAAAGGAAGACTAGCAAATGTGAATCACTTCAGAGTTTTTGGAAGCAAATGCTACATCAAAAGAGAATATGGCAGAATGGGAAAGTTTGACTCTCGTGTGGACAAAGGAATACTTTTTGGTTACTCAAGTACAAGGAAAGCATACAAGTGTTACAATCTAAGATTAAACAAAGTTGTGGAAAGCATCAATGTAACAATTGATGAAACAGGCAGACCAGAATCAAAGAAAGAAGAAAACAAATCAATGGAACAACTTTTTGAAAAAGAAGATGAAAAAGAAGAAGAAGAGGAAGATGAAGATGAAGACAATCCAACAGAAGTAGAAGAACAAGTTCAACAAGTATCTCCAAAGATACCTAGAAAATAAGTACAAAAGAATCATCCTTCAGATTAGATTATTGGAAACAAAGATGCAGGAGTTGAGACTAGAAGAAAAATCCATTCACTAGAACAAACACACCTAACACTCTTATCTACAATTGAACCAAACTGTTTTGAAAAATCCAACAAGGATGAATTTTGGAATAAGGCCATGGATGAAGAATTGGATCAAATAGAGAAAAATGACACTTGAGAATTGGTTCCAAGACCAAAGAATAAGAATGTGATCGGCACAAAATGGGTTTTCAGGAATAAAGTAAATGAAGATGGATAGGTTACAAGGAACAAAGATAGATTGGTATGTAAAGGATATGCACAGATTGAAGGAATCAACTTTGAAGAGACATTTGCCTCAGTTGCGAGAATGGAAGCAATCCGGTTTTTTTTAGCTTATGCATGCTCCAAAAATATTAAAGTATATCAGATGGATGTAAAATCAACTTTTCTGAATGGGGAACTTGAAGAAGAAGTCTACATTGAACAACTAGAAGGATTTTAGTTGTCAGAGAACATAGACCATGTGTGTAAATTAAAGAAGGCCTTGTATGGTCTAAAACAGGCTCCTAGAGCATGGTACTCTAGACTGGATAAGTATCTGCAGTAGGCAATGTTCAAAAAAGGAAGTGCAGACAACAGCCTCTACATCAAGGTAAGTCAAGGTAATATTTTATTAATTGAAGTTGATGTTGATAATATTATTTTTGGTAGTGATGATGATAGGTTAAGCCAGAAATTTGCAAAAGACATGCAAAATGAATTTGAAATGTCCTTACTTGGAGAACTATCCTTTTTCCTAGGACTTCATATATGTCAAAGCAACCAAGGAATTTTTATTTCTCAAACCAAGTATATCAGAGAAATGCTAAAGAGGTTCAGAATGGAAGATTGCAAACCAGTTATCACTCCCATGCAAACCAATTGTAAGTTGAGCAAAGATGATGATTGAAAGTCTACAGATCAGAGGAAATATAGGTCAATGATTGGAAACCTACTATATGTGACAACATCCAGACCAGATGTAATGCAGGTAGTTGGATAGGTGGCACGATTTCAAGCAGCACCAAAGGAATCACATGTATTAGCAGTAAAGAGGATCTTCAAATATCTCAAAGGAACATAAGATTTTGGATTATGGTATCCAAAAGGAAAATATCTATCACTTATTACCTACATAGATGCAGATTGGGCAGGTTGTATTGATGACCGATGAAGCACCAGTGGAGCAACATTCTACTTAGGTGATAGTTTGGTATCATGGCTAAGCAAGTAATAATCATCATTATCTCTATCTACAGCCGAGGTAGAGTATATTGCAACAACAACTTGTTGTACACAGGTTCTTTGGATGAAACAAACTTTGACAGATATACAGGTTGAGTATGATGAGCCCATTCCAATATATTGTGATAATACAAGTGCCATCAGTATCTCAAAAAACCCGATGATGCACTCCAAGACTAAGCACATTCTAATCAAGTATCACTTTCTACGGGAACAAGTTGCTGAAAAGAACATCAGAGTTGAGTATGTGGGCACAAAAGAACAAGTGGCAGACATATTTACAAAACCACTTCCACGAGAAGCCTTTGAATATCTTTACCAAAGACTTGGAGTTATTTCTACTCCAAAAATGAATTATTTTTTAATGTTTTTTGAATTCTTATATTATATGTCTTAGATCTACACGAGGAAGAACCATAAGAGGATACTGTCAGGGGGAGCAGCCCCGGATGGAAAGATACCTTTGCCATTGATGACAAAGGGGGAGAGATTTATCATATGCAGAAGAAAGAGGCATGGTTCCAGGAGGAGAAAATTTATCATATGTAGAGGACAGAGGCATGGTTCCATGGGGAGCATGAGTGATATGATTTCAGTGTTGCATCATAGTGTTTCCATCAATGCCAAAGGGGGAGATTGTTGATTAAGGTTGGTTGTCATTGATGTCAACCCTTGAAGAAATACCTATAGCACAAAGGTTTGGGTAATGGACCCAATATTGTTTGATGTAAATATGACTCATTATTGTTTTGTCATTTTGATAAGAAGTAAATATGGTTGAACTCCAAAGTGGTCCCCTTATGGTGAAAGCCCTCACGGGAAGACGCTTTGTGGACTAAGAGAACCCATTCTTAATTGTGGAATAATGAGATGAAGGAAAGTGATTTTGTCAGAGAAAATATCCTAGATGGATAGTGCTTGTCATTTCATTTCTAGTGGTATGTGGAATGTCACATAATTCCTCACGGTTAGAGAGTTATGGCCATGAGAAGTTGGAGACCCCAGGTTTGGGTAATGGACCCAAGTTTCTTTGATGGGTAATGATATGAGTTATGATATATTTTCAGATAATACTATTCTATATGGATAGTACATGTCATTCCATTTCTGGTGGTATGTAGAACATCACATAACTCCTCATGGTTTGAGAGTTATGGCCTTGCGAAGTTGGAGGACCCTCATATGTCATCTAAAATCCCCAAAAGGTCAAAGTAATCAAAGTGGTTTAAGAGATTTTAAAAGGTAAATAATGTAGTGAAGTGATGAGTGTATTATAATTCAAAGTGAATACAAAATAAATTATTTCAATAATAAATTTAATGGATAAATTAGAAGTGGACCCAACCCTAAAATAAGGAAAGTGGGCCAAGTGACCTAGAAGATGTTTTTAAGGAAGCTACTTGGAGACTATAAATGAGAAAGAAATGACAAGTGTTTTTGAGAAAGAACACCGAGGATGATGTTGCTTTAAAGGGGAGAGAATTGTAACACCTTGTTTCCCCCAGCTTGTAATTGATTATAAAATAGGATTACCATGCTAAGGCATGTGGATAATGTAAATGTATTATTGTTAAACTTTCCATAAGTACGAGCCATGATATCTCTAGAGGAAAGAAATGAGTTAATGAAGAAAGGAACAGTGGTTTAGTTATCAACCACCCCCATGAATGGAAGCATGGTCTAGCTGCAGGATGTCAGCTCGAAGTACCATAGAGACCTGCAGACCCGAGCTTCCTTCTGACAGAAGGAACAAGACAGGTTGGAAACCTTCCAGAGGAGGGAAGGTAAGATACATATAGAGACACAACAAGAGACGTGAGGAGAGATCAATATCGTAAGGGAGTGGCACGAAATGAAAGGAAGTGCAGATAACATGACCTAAGGGACCAAACATGAGCTTGATGTTGAGGAAGAATTTGATAAACCTCACAGGGTCATTGAGACAGAGAGAGTCTCAATGAGAGATGTCGTAAACTCCCTAGTGATATCATGGCTTGGCACGAGGATGGATAGAGTGAAAAGAATGAATGCCTCTGAGCCTATGGTTGGGTGGAAAGGCACAAACCCACAATCAGTTAGTTGGATGCAACTTGTAATAGATAAGTATTCCCATACCCTGTGAAATTGAATTGTAATTATGTAATGAAATGGGATATATTGTGAACGAACGAGGGATGTGTATGTTTGATTAATGGTTATACTATATATTTTTATTCTTGTTTAGATTGTGTATTTAAGGAAGTATGGAATTGTCTGATTTGTACACGTAAATCTATGAGCCCTGTGGTGGATTAAGTTAAAATAAGAGGACTGTGAGCTCGTCGACCTTGGGCATAGTTACCCTAAGTCTCTGGGAGGATGGATTCTGTTAAGGTTCAGAGAGGTAGTGAAGATATGAACAAAATATCTATAGAACGAGAAGAGACTGAGAACTCCTCAAGTTCTAAACTTGATAAAGGAGTGCAATGGGTGTGCAAAATACCCTTCTAAATATTAAGTTCAAGAGAAAGAGTGCAAAGTTTTTAATCCTTTCAGAGCTAACAAATCTCAGGGAGAGTAGTGAGGTCAAAGTATCGAAGGGGATGGTTCCTTTTTTGGGGATGATGGACAGACAAAATTTGTTTGGAAGAAGCCATAGTCCTCTGTGGCCATTGGATATGGGAAAGAGCGTGGGAGTTAACCCTTGGAGTGATTCAGACATCGCGAGTTCAGCGAATTGAACAAGTTCGTCGTAAGGGAGGAAAAATACCTGAAGTTTCGAAGTCCCAAACTTAACTCTGAACCTTAGATCTGAGGATGCCTGGGAAACACCCCGACCATCAGATCTAGGAAGTAGATGATAGTCAAGTTACCCGAACTATTGGTGACTTAAAAATCTAATAGTGGAGATGGATGGGAGCCATCTAACAAGAGGAGAGGCCATCCTGGTTGTCTCAAATACTCACTGGATTTACCGAATCAAACACCAGCCGCTCGATTTAATCGATGGTTGGGAATCATTGAAAAGTGGGAAGGTGAATTTAGCAGACCTCCTAGTTCAAAGCCCACAATCAAACCAGGTCATTGATATAATTGGGAATGGAAGATCAATGAATAAGATTAGACTAGAGTTGAGTGAGCACTTCCCATATTGCGGAGGTTGGACCCCGCAATTACTGTGAACCTTCGATCGATGAACACCTCGGTATTAATTAGATCATGATAGTCGGACCTTGAACCATTGTGAGATGGATGGTTGTGAGCCCCTTAGGAAATCTGCAGAGTAACGGATTCTTTCGGTACCGTCGATTTGAGAGAATCAAAAATCTTAGAAGAGATAACATTTTCAAGATCAAAGGAGAGACCCAAGATATTCGAGCTCGCAAGAGGAATGAAGGTCGAGGCCTTTAAATATCTACAAAAATATTCCAAGTCAGAAGAAGTTAAAATCTCAAGAGGATGAGAAACAACAACTATCAAATTGGTTGTGGGCAGAAGCCTAGTGATCCAGGTGGATATCGGGGGCCACCCACCTTTTCCAAATGGCTCAAAATAGTTTTCTGGCCATTTTGGCAATTTACTATTTTTAGCAGGTTTTCACTTCCGGGGCCATTTTGAGGGCCTAAATGAAGTTTTTTTGAGATTGAGGTTATCAATGATATCTGAAGGCATGATTGATCGCCCAAAATGAATCTCCTCGATGATACCTTTCCAACGAGCTATCACACGCCTAAAACGGAGATGGTATGCAAAAGTTACGACCCTAGGAAGTTGATGCACCAACTTACCCAAACGGGGCCCACATGACTTTTGGTGCTTCATCTCCTAGGGTTAGGTTTTTGGATGTCTAGGAATTTTGGCATTCCCGATTATTGTAAAAAGGCCTGCAGAGCCTCATTTTAACCATCTTCTTGCGAATGCGAGTAGCCGTCACATCTCTTCTCAGAGATAAGCTGCCACCATTCTAGCGAGTCTTTCACTTTGTATTTTTACAGTCTCTGTACATTTCTTTCATTAATAGAAATCGTGTATAACTGTATCTCTGTGTTTATGGTTGCATCTATGATATATTTATGTTATATTACTGGATATACGCAATATCTCTGTGCATTTATTTATTATATCTCCGCTCTCATTTCGTGCCGAAAATAATCCGGATCAGTGGTATCAGAGCAGGCTGCTCTTGATCATTTTTTCAGTGCATGTCCTCGACGAGGTCCGAGTATAGCAAGTTGGGTCTCGAGCTTGTCTCTCTTGAAGACAATCTCTCTCTCACACCCAATAAACCCTCAATGGCGGAAGAAAATAAAATCGACAGAGCAGACGATCCTATCAGTCTGTTGCTTGAGCAAGCTCGCATGCGACAGAGGGACGAAATGATGGAGAATTTTTCCCACATCTTTCAACACCTGCCGATAGAATCAGGCACATCTTCATCAAGAGACCACTTTGGAGGCACCTCGCTTTTCAAGGTACAGGTTAATTTTGATATTCCTATATTTGAAGGTCAAATAGATGCAGATGCCCTAGATAAATGGTTAAATCTGCTAGAAGGTTATTTCTCTGTTCATAATTTTTCAGACAAGGAAAATATCACCTTCGCACTCCTTAAGGCTCTCCCCCATGTCAAACATTGGTGGGAAACTTACTGGGAGCAGAGTTCCACAGAGGAATCTGGAATATATGGGGCCGAGCCCACTTGGGATTTTTTTGTGGATGTGGTAAAGGAACAGTACTACCCTGTTGGAAACTATGAGGAACAATACATGAGATGGACCACACTGCGGAAAGAGAGGGGCCAATCAGATTCGGAGTTCACCAATAGCTTCCATACCTTATGCACCAAGCTGGGTATCAAAGACTCTGAACGACATTTGGTTCTGAAATACAGTGGGGCTCTACACAGATACATCCAAACTGAAATGGATTTTTTGGACATCTCATCACTCGGTGCTGCCTATCGATATGCCGTTAAAATTGAGCAGAAATTTAAGCACCAGAACAAATGGGAGTTCGGGTCTGCAAATCCACAACAACCAAAGTATGACAAAGACAACCCTAACAAACAGTCTCCCGAAAACCAGTCCAAGCCACAGGAAAAGAAAGGTCATGGGAAGACAAAGAAGGACACCGAAAAATGGTGTGATTTCCACAAAAGCCCCTGGCACAACACCGATGAATTTCGCTCAAAACAGTCATTGCTGGCTGAGATCAAAGATAAGGAGTCGAACCCTGATTCAGAATCTGATTCTGAAAATACTAGTAAAAGATAGATCATCGACGCAGACCCCAATGCTATTGTCGTGACCGCAGCAATTCAACCAGAAGAACCAACAGATCCAGAGGAGGGGGAGCACCTTTTTCATTCATAGATGTGGGTGAAGGGGACCCCGCTGCATTTTATTGTTGATAGCGGAAGCCAGAAGAACCTCATCTCAGCAGAGGTCGTCAAACAGTTGGGATTGTCGACAACACCACACCCGCAACC
>ML785556.1:89236-106916 GCA_009831015.1 Picea engelmannii
ATACCTTTCCAACGAGCTATCACACGCCTAAAACGGAGATCGTATGCAAAAGTTACGACCCCGGGAAGTTGATGCACCAACTTACCCAAACGGGGCCCACATGAATTTTGGCGCTTCATCTCCTAGGGTTAGGTTTCTGGATGTCTAGGACTTTTGGCATTCCCGATTATTGTAAAAAGGCCTACAGAGCCTCATTGTAACCATCTTCTTGAGAATGCGAGTAGCCGTCACATCTCTTCTCAGAGATAAGCTGCCACCATTCTAGCGAGTCTCTCACTCTGTATTTTTACAGTCTCTGTACATTTCTTTCATTAATAGAAATCGTGTATTACTGTATCTCCGTGTTTATGGTTGCATCTCTGATATATTTCTGTTATATTACTGGATATACGCGATATCTCTGTGCATTTCTTTATTATATCTCCGCTCTCATTTCGTGCCGAAAATAATCCGGATCACCTAGACCATTAGATCAATGTCCAGGGAAAAAGAGGAGAAGTGTTGAGAAGGAACAGATCCTAACCATTGGATCCGAGCACAAGGGGATGATAGTCATCTGAACTAAGGTAAAGTGCACAAGTGTTAGCCTTTGTGTGCATAGGAGTATTGATCATCCAAAGTCTTGAAGTCCTGAAGTGAGATGGAACCGTTCATCACCAAGAGGGACAAGTGGTCCAAGGTCCATAACCCCTGAGCGAGAGCTTGTGGTGAAGGAGATTTTGAAATCGCCGAAGTAAATCCTGATTGTTGGTCACTAGGGGAGGTACATGTCCAGAGATCCAAGGCTCCGGTAAAAAATCACTTTGAAGGTTTCGGTTAAGATTTGAAACTCCCGAAACCGGAAGTCCAGAGTGAATCTTGATCGTCAGATCCAAAGAGACACGTGGTGACAGATCGTGGGGTTTAGGAGGGAGAAAAGGTTGAGAGTTTATATTTTTGAACCCCAAAAATCCAAAGTGCATTTAAGTCATTTGATTCAGCAGGACACGTGGAAAAATGCATGCACTTCGAAGGAAGTAGAAAGTTGAGGTTTGAGAACTCCAAAGACCCGAAGTAAATGTCAGTCATCGGATCCAGAGGATAGGTGCCATAAGTCTGTGTACTCTGGGTAAAGAGCCGAAGTAGTTCCTATTCGTTGATATCAAGGAGGGGTACGTGTCAATAGATCAAAATCTTCGAGTGAATGCACTTTGAAAGAAACGAGAGCATAAAAGTTTGAAACTTTTGAAGCCCAAAGAGCCAAAGAGCCAAAGGGCCAAAGTGGATCCCATCCGTTGGCCGACAGGAGACACGTGTCATTAGACCAAATATTTCAGGAAAAACACTTCGATAGTTTTTGTTGAGAGTTGAAACTCCCAAAGCTTGGAGAGCTAGAGACCTGAAGCGAGTCTGGACCATAGATCGAGAAGGGTGCGTGGCGACAGATCGTGGATTCCAGGTGGAAACACTCCGAGAGAATGCCAAGGATAAGAGTTTGAAAGCGCCAAAGTTCCAAAGAAAAATCTTGACCGTTGATCAGGAAGGGAGCTGAAGGCCATATATCTTGTCTTGGTTGAAAAGTGTCAAAGTCCTGAAGAGGACCAGGGTCATTGATTTTGAGAGGACGTGTGGCAAATGATATGCCACTTTGGGAGAAATCACTCCGGAAGAAAGAGAGGGTATTAAACAAGAACTCCAGAAGGATGGGTATATGGAGTTCATGTGAATCGCTCGATTGAGAGGGATAGTTGTCAGGAGATCTTCCACTCTAGGAGGTAGCCACTACAAAAAAAACTAGGTTTGAGAGTTGAAAACTCTGAATGCCGAAGTCCCGAAGAAATTCATGTCCATTGATTTAAAAAGGGGCATATCTGAGCCATCAGTTCAGGAGTACCATCAAGATCATGAGATCAAAGGTCCCATCGGATTGCATGGATTGAAGGTGCGTGAACTTTAAAATGTTGAGGGTGGGCCGCAATCCATACCTAGGTTTTGGAGAAAGGACACGTGGAGGCTCGATATGAATTGTGGGGAGAAAATTATTTTCGTTTCAAACAACCCTTGGTTTCACCCTCAATAGCGTGGTTACGTGAGGTTATCGCCCAAGGTCATATCAAGAAAGGGGCTGATCAGAAAAGGAGATAGCTCCCAGACTTTGAGATTTTGTAGGCGCGAAGAGGAGGGCTGTGGGTACCTTTAGACCCACACCAAGAAACTGAAAGAGTCCATGACTAATTATAGAAAAAGACCATCAAGGTCTCAGAGATTCTTTTGGCTCCAGAATCAGAGATCCTTGACTGGGAGGTCTGATTGGTTACCCGACTTTCCAAGTTAGAAACCATGGATAAAGAATCTGTCCATTAAGAAAAGTGAAAATGTTTATGCCATGTCATGGGTGTGTTACATATGCCCTTGGCTAACCTTCATTTACGATGTGGATATTATTATGTTGGGCCATGTTGATTATGTTTAACCATATTTTACTATGACACTACTGCATTGCAATGTTTATCATGTTTTGTTCGTCATATTACAATACTAGGTTTTGTTTATCACATTGTGACATGAGATTTTATTGGGCACATGACATCAGAAGTTTATGGTCATCAAAGTATGATGGAGGGTTTTCTTTTGTCAAATTATAGAATTGAAATAGGCTTTTTATAGTGTGACAATGGTTTATGTTCGTCACATTGTGACGTCGAGAAATGTTCATCTCATTACAAGGTTGGTCTATGTTTTTCACATTACCACATTGGGTTGTGTACATGATAGTGTGACAATGGGTTGTGTTCATCCCATTGCGGTGTTTGAAAATGTCTATCATAATGCGACCTCAGGATATGCATGTCACATTGCAACGTGAGAATATGATAGGGAAAATTTCATGAAATTGTGATGTTCACTTATGTTTGTCATATATTGATGACACGACTATGCTTATCACATTGAGATGTTTGGAAACGTTTGTCACATTTTGATGTCGAGATATGTGCATTTCATTTCTACATGAGGAAATTTTCATAACATTGTGAATAGAAGGTGATGTGTGACACATTGTGACATTTGTTTATGTTAATCACAATGTGACGTTACTATCCACATTGCCACAGCATGGATATATTTGTTACATTGTGATGTTAATTTGGGCACTATTCATGACATTGCAATGTTGGGACATGTTTGTCAAAATTTCACATTTGGAGATGTTTGTCAAATGTCACATTGAGAAATATTCATCACATTTTGAGGTCAGGAAATGGGTTATGTTCGTCACATTGCGATGTCGAGAAATGTGTTATAAAAATAGGATCGCGGAGAAATAAAATACAAACAAATGAGGAAATAAAACACAAAAGATACACAATACAATAGAGACACAGATATACATGTTTCACCCAGTGTGGGCTACATCCACCAGAGAAATTTCCAAGTCCTTCCTTTTTATTATCCAGGAAATGAAGGGATACAACCTACAACACACTCTCTTTAACTTTCTCTTCTTTCTTTCACAGTCTCCTCTCTCAGAATACAATATTCACAATGATACATAGTCGAAATAAATTTCCATCATAAAAGAGGGTTTCCTTATAAGGAAACAAACCCTAAAATAACTTCTACCATTATATCTATGACATTATAATGAACATTCCAAATTTACTATGAAATTACAATATATATTTACAAGGAAACTTTTCCTTTGGGGGCTTCACCCCTAAACCCTCGTAAGGGAATTTTGTCCCTCGAACCCCTATTGGGGGCCCACTTTCCCCCGAACCCCCCAACCAAGGGATGAGTTCCTCAGAAACTGCAGGGGGGGAAAGCCCCCCCCTACAACCCCCCCTATGTGGAGGGGTGTACAATATTACGGGGTGTACAGTCATCATGGGGTATAAATATGGTTGAAAACAAATACCTATGAAACAGGAAGATAATCAGGATCCACAACCAACAATATCCCACTTGGAGAATGATCACAACAACTCTACTATTGTTTTACATGCTGGACTATACTCCACATTGGACCTGGAAAATTTTTCATCTTCACCTTCATGCTTAAAGACCAACTGAAACTAAGCAAGAAATCAATTTCTCCCTGGTTACTCCATTTGTTAACGTGTCTGCAAGATTTTGGCTAGTGTGTATCTTTTACAACTTCAAATGTCCATCTTCCAAGATGGATCATATGAAATGGTACCTGAGTTTTATATACTTAGCATTTGAATGGAAAGAAGAGTTCTTTGAAAGATGAATGACACTCTCGTTGTCACAGTACAACCTTCTATTCTCTTGCTTCTTTCCCAATTCCTCCATAAACCTCTGTAACCAAATCATCTCTTTATTATCCACTGTAGGAGAAACATACTCTGACTCCATGGTTGAAAGTGAAACAACCCTTTTCAATTTCAAAATCCAACTTACTATTGTTCCACCTACAGTAAAAACATACCCTGTGGTTCTCCTCCTACTATCTTTATCACCTGCCATATATAAATCAACATATCCCTGTAGAACAATGTATGAACCTCTGAAATATAATGCATGAGTAACAATACCTTTCAAATACCTCAAAATCCAGTTTACCACCTCCCAATCTTCATTACCTCGATTGTTCATATACATACTGACAACTCCTAATGCATGTGCAATATTTGGTCTTGTGCAAACCATCACATTCATCAAGATGTCAATTGTTGATGAATCAGGGAACCTGGACATGTATTCTATCTACTATTGTGTCTTGGGACACATTTCTTTGGTTAATTTGGAATGGTTGGCCAAAGATGTACTAACTGGTTTTTCATTCTACATTCTAAACCTCTCCAACACCTTCTCTATGTACTCACACCGAGACAATGTAAAATTGTGATTTTTTCTATCTCTTGTTATTCTCATACCAAGGAGTTTCTTTGCAACACCCAAATACTTCATTGCAAATGAATTAGATAATATGTTGTTTAGAAAATTTATATCCCACATATTAGACCCTGCAAAAATCATGTCATCTACATACAATATAAAGATAATATAACTTCCATTTTCTAGCTTTTTAAAATAAACAAAGTGATCAGAATGACATCTACTATAACCTTGTTCTGTCATAAACCTATCAAACTTCAAATACCACTTCCTTGGAGATTTATTTAGTCCATACATTCTCTTCTTCAACCTGCATACCAAATTTTCCTTCCCTTTGACCTCGTACCCATGTGGTTGTTGCATATAAATCTCTTCCTCCAAATCCCCATGGAGAAAACTTTCTTTTACATATAATTGTTCAAGATGTAAATCTTCTACTACCACATGAATTACATAGGCCTAATTAAAGTCATTTTAACAATAAGATAAAATATTTCATGAAAATATATACCTTTGTTTTGTGCAAAACCCTTTACAACAAGTCTATCCTTCTACCTCTTTTTTCCTACATCTTCTTCCTTCAACTTGTAAACCCATTTATTCTACAATGATCATTTTCTTGTAGGAAACTAAACCAAATCCCGTGTCTTGTTATTTACCAGGGAATCCATTTCCTCTTTCATTCCTTGCTACAACTTATTTTTAGTGTCTACCTGCATTGCCTCTTCATAACATTTTGGTTCACCAAAATCAATCCACAATAAATAAAACAATGAAGGATAATATCATTCATGGGATCTACTTAACCTGGTATATCTTCTAACAACACTTGTAGGAGTTTGAGGTACATGTTGTTGTTGTTGTTGTACATTTTGATTTTTTGGTACCTTTGGAATTTATTTTTCAGTGATCTCATCAAGCACTGTGTATTTTGGTTTTTCTTTTTCCTTTTTCTTTCCCTACAACTGATATTTGTACATGACCTTCTCATTGAATATGAATCTGTACTCCTAATTATTTTGTGATTTTCATAATCCCATAAACGATAACCAAAATCATTAACATTGTATCCAATAAAGGTACACTTCTTGGATTTTTCCTCAATCTTTATTCTATTTTCTTTATCAATATGGATAGATGCTTCACAACCGAAAGTCTTCAAAAAAGAATAGTTTACCCTTTTATTTTTCCATTCCTCCTCTATAATTCCATGATCCAAAGAGCTTGGAGGCCCTCTATTTATTAATTAAACAAAAGTATCTACAACATCTACCTAGAAATGTAAGGGAATACCAATATGAAATCTCATACTCCTTGCACATTCCATGATTGTCCTGTTCATCCTTTTTGACACACCATTTTCTTTTGGTGTTCTTGGAACCTTATTCTCTCTACGAATCACATGGTATGGACAATAATAATAAAACTCCTTTATTCTATATTCACATCCATTGTTTGATCTGAGACACGTCAATCATTTTCCTATCTCATTGCCAACCAAAGCTTTCCATTTCTTAAAAGTATGAAAAACATCATATTTTTTTTTGAATGCAATAAACCCAAGTTTTTATAGTTGCATCATAAATAAAAGTAACATAATAATGAGAGCCACAAAGAGAGGTAGTTGATTTGTTCCCCATATATATGTATGAACAAAATCTAACCTTTCACTCTTCGTTTCTTTTCCGACTCTGAGAAATTTGAATATCTTTTGTTTTCCATAAACACAATGCTCACATAAATCCAAATCAATTTGTTTACTATCTAGAAACAAATTTATTTTTTGAAGTATATGCATTCCCTTCTCACTCATGTTTCCAATCATATGATGCCATAGTGTTGTATCCACTCCTGTAGAAGCTAAAGAGATACAAGAATAAGTATTACCAATACATAAATACAATGTACCTACCTTATCTCTTTTTTATATCACCAATGATACTTTGGGGACCTTCCACACCTTATTTGTAAATATGGATATAAAACCTTCACTTGACAACTTCCCTTTTGAAATCATATTTTTCCTTAGATCTGGAATATGTCTTACCTCTTTCAACAACCACTAGTTTCCATTCCTTTGTTTTATTTTTAACTTTCCCATTCCAAACAATTTTGCATGGTGCATCATCACCCAATTGAACCTTTCCAAAATCAACTTGAACATAATATAGAAAATGTTTCCTATGGGGTGTGGCATGAAATGAAGCCTCTGAATCTAATACCCAAGACTCAAAAATATTATCAACAAAAATAATCAAAACATCTTGTAACACATCACCTGTTACATCTGCTTCTTAATTTTTCCTTTGCTATCCATCTCTTTGTTTCTTTGGAGCTCTGCAGTCTTTCTTTAGATGTCTTTTCTTTTCATAATTCCAACACTCTATCTTTCCCATTCCATATTTGGATATTCCCTTCCAAGAATTCTCGTGGTTCCCTGATCCCTTTCCTCTATCCTTTTGTCTTCCCCCGTTCTCCATGTTTAACGCATTACCTGATGTCTAACTGTTCTTTTCCATCGCATTTCCTCTCTAAGGATAACATAAACAACATCATAAAATTTTAAAGTGCTTGAACCAGAGATGTGGTTACTTACAACCATGACCAAGTCGTTCCAAATTTTTGGAAATCAACACAAGATTAGAAGAGCCATGACCTCATCATCAAAGTCCACTTTTATGGATATTAGTTGATTAGTAACCACATTAAATTCATTTAAATGATCTGCAACAAACCCACCTTCTGACATCTTCATATTAAATAATCTCTTCATTAGAAATACCTTATTGGACGCCGAGGGTTTTTCATGCAGTTTAGCCAATGCATCCATTAACTACTTCATTGTCTTTTCTTTCGAAATATTGAAAGTCACCGAAATTGCAAGGATAAACCGTGTCATTCCTAGTTCCTTTTTGTCAAGAACCTCCCATTCTTCATCGTTCATGGTCATCATATTCTTTTCTATTCCACCCAATGGTAGGAATAGAACCTTATGATATAATTAATCTTCCATCTACATCTTCCATAACCGGTAATTTTAGACATTAAATTTCTCGACCCTAAGATTTCCATATTCTACCATTTCTAGCACTCGAACCAGGAACCCTATTTTCCTGTGAGTTACCTTTCGCTTTGATACCAGTTGTTATAAAAACATGATTGTGGAGAAAAAAAATAAAATAAACTGCAGAGATAAAACACATAAACACAATATAATAGAGGCACATATATATTTGGTTCAACCAGAGTGGGATACGTCCACCAGAGAAATTGTCAAGTCCTTCCTTTTTATTATCCAAAAAATGAACGGATACAACCTAAATCACACCTGATGTAACTTCCTCTTATTTGTATCACAATATCCTCTCTAAGAATACAATATTCACAATGATATATAACCGCAATACATTTCCCTCATAAAAGAGGGTTTCCTTCTAGGGAAAAAAATCCTAACATAACTTCTACCGTTAGATTTGTGACCTTATAATGAGTGGTATATATTTACTATGAAATTACAATATACATTTACAAGGCAAATTTTTCTTCGGGGGATTTCTTTCTCACAGACCCCCTCAGTCGAGGGGATGAGCCACCCTGCGTGGAGGGGTGTATAGTATTCATGGGGTATCAACACAGATGAAAACAAAGATGTATGAAATAGGAATATAATCATGCTCCACAACAAAAAAAGTGTTCATCTCATCACAATGTTGGCCTATGTTTGTCACATTACCACATTAGGTTTTGAACCTAATATTGCGATAATGGGTTGTGTTCATCCCATTTCAATGCTTGGAAATGTTTGTCACAATGTGACCTCAAAATATGTGTGTCATAGTGTGACATGAGAATATGTCCGTCACGTTGCGACGATAGGGAAATGTTCGTCACATTATGACATCATTTTATGTTCATCACATAGTAACGACATGACTATGCTCATATCATTGTGACATGTGTATATGTTCATCACATTTTGATGTTTCGACATGTTTCTCACATTGTGATGTCGAGATATGTGTGTCAAATTGCAAAGTGAGGAAATGTTCATCACAATGCAATGAGAGGGTGATGTGAAACACATTGTGACATTTGTTTATGTTTTTCAAATTATGACATTACTATCCACATTGCAGCAACATGGCTATGTTTGTCACATTGTGATGTTAGTTTGGGCACTGTTCGTGGCATTGCAATGTCGGGACATGTTTGTCAAAATTCCACATTGGGAAATATTCATGACATTGCCACATTGGGGATTTTTTTTCACAATGCCACGTCGGGAGATGGTCAACACATTGAAATGTTTGGAAATGTTCATCATAATGCGATGTTGGGAAACATTTGACACATGGTGATGTTGGTAAGTGATGGGGAGAATGCAAGGAAAGGGTAATGTTTGTCACATTTCAACATTGGGAAATGTTCGTGAGAAGGTGACAAAGGGCTATGTTCGTCACATACCGATTTTTGGTCATGAGCATCATATTTTGAGTTTCTTGTAATGAATTTCTAGGTTTAGTCATATTGTGCAAGGTTTGTGACATCGCGACATTGGGAAAAGTTTGTCACAATGCGACGTCAGATATGGTCGACATATTACCATATTGGAAAATGTTCATCACTATGAGACGTCAGGAGATGTAGGACATATTGTGTCATCGATCAACAACTGTGACAATGCAAGGACGGGGGAGTATTTGTCACATTGCAACTTTGGTAAATTTTCATCATAATGTGATGAAGGAAAAAGGAAGATGATATAAATAAAATGTCATGTTGTGACATTGATATAAGCAACATTATCATTGAATTCAATGTAAATAGTTTTGCATAAAAAGAGACTTCAATAATAATATTTGAAGAACTTGACTATAAACAAAGTTTGTCACAATGGGACATTGAGAGATGTTCTTCACAATGGTATGTTCATAAATGTTCATCACTGTGAGACATCAAGATATGTTTGAAATATTGTGTCATTGGTAAGTGATTGTGACAATGCAAAGATGAGGTAATTTTTGTCACAATATGACATTGGGAAATGCTCATCACAATGTGACGAAGGAAAAAGTTTGTCACATACTAAAGGTTGGTCATGAGTGTCACATTTCGAGGTTTGTGTAAGGAATTTATAGGTTTACATATTCATCATATTGTTCATCATATTGGAAAATGTTCATCACATTATGGACTAAGTTTGACAATATTTTAACATTCGATGACTATGCTAAGTTTCCTATGGTTCAACATGGTGATTCTGTAAAATGCAAGTTTTTCAAAGCGTGACATTGAGATTTGTTTGTCACAAATGCGACGTTGAGCAGTGTTCATGACATTGCAACATTGGTACATGTTTGTCAAGATGACATTTTGCAAAATGTTATTGACATTGCAACGTTGGAAAAATTTTGTCACAATGCCACATCGGGAGATGGTCAATGCATTGCGATGTTGGGAAATTTTCATCACAATAAGATGTTGGGAAATATTTGACACATGGTGATGTTGGTAAGTGGTCGAAAAATGCGAGGAAAGGGGAATTTTTCTCACATTGAGACGTTGGAGAATGTTTGCTATAAGGAGACAAAGGATAATGTCTGTCACATACCAAGGTTTGGTCGTGAGCATCAAATTTCATGTTTCATGTAAATAATTGATAGGTTTAGTCATATTGGGAAATGTTTTTGACATTCCAACATTGGTAAAAGAAATTCACAATGCAACGTCGGAGATAGCCGACATATTGCGATGTTGGGAAATGTTCATTGCTATAATATGTTGCGAGATGTACACCATATTTTGTCGTTGGTAAGTGATTGTGACAATGCAAGGATAGGGGAATGTTTGTCGCATTGCAACATTATGAAATGTTTATCACAATGTGACAAAGGACAAGATTCACCGCATAGTAAGGTATGGTCATTAGGAATTGGGTTTAGTCATATTAGGTTTTAGTCATATCAATGTTTCAAATTTAAGATCCATTTATTGGGGGTTATGTTTGTCACATTGCAAGGTTGGTTTATGTTTGACATATTATGAAAATATAGGAAATTGATAGGAGATCATTTTTTACTTTATAGATGATTTGAGATTGTCCTAAGGACATCGACAGTAAATCATCTTCAACTTTTGCAGATAATGAATTATATTGGTTACAAGGACATTGATAGAAAATCATTCAATAATTTATATGTGTATTAAAGACATTGATAGAAAATCGCATTGAAATTTATAGATTTTGATTTACACTTTTTTGAATGACATTGATAACAAATCTACTTGATATATACTTTAGAGATAGTGATTTATATTTTTTCTAATAACATTAATGGAAAATTAACTCGAAATTTTCATATCATGGATTATTCTTGTTATAAGGACATTTAAGTAGACCACATGTGGATCATATAATGTATATATTGCACCATTATATAATATATGACCATTATGCATCCATATTTTCATATTTTTCTATTTAAAAAATTGATCTTAAACAAATATATTAATTAAATTTAATAAATATCTTAAGAAAAACCCTCTTCAAATTTAAGAAAACATTTGTTCAAAATTTAGAAAAGTATTTTTATCACAATTTTATTTAAATACTATACAAATACTATTTAATTTATTGTATCAGTCCATGACACACACAAGATCAGTTTACATATACACCAACCATTTCACAAATACCTTGTAGTTGCAACATTGAATGCTTCATATTTGAAAAAAAATAAAGTGTACTGTCAAAAAGAAGGCACTTTCAACTAGTTGTGGTAGATATTATATTTTTTAAAAGAGTAAAAAATTCCTTCTGTTTGAAAATATGATATAAATCCCATCTAAATTTTGAATCATTTATGTTGTCCATAATCGTTGCTCAACAAAATACAACAATGATTATATGTAGTATTTATAATCAACACAACATGAATACACACATGAAAAGTAAAATATTGAATAAAATATCGATAAGGACCTTACTTGATAAAAACAAATAAAAGACACTTGTCAAGTAATAAAAAAAAATTTCATGAAGAGAAGAAAAGAAGGAAAGATGTTGGACACACCTACCACACTTAGAGGGGGGGGTGAATGAGTGTGGGGATCTTTTTCCCAAAACTTCCCTCTTACACAAAAACTCCTTCGTTAACATTCAACATTTGCTCATTACTCATTGCTGTCATTTATAATCAGTTAGATGTGAATACACATCAATAACATATATCAGAAACATATATCAACAAATCATCTCCATAAGGAATACAAAGAACACAAGATGTATGTAAAATTTTTCTTTTTTTTATGGACTTCAATCCAGGGGTTTTTCAGCAACAACTAAATAGAGTACAACTCTACAAGATCACCAGCTCTATATGCAAGACTCAGCTTACATTCTCAGCACCAAATGAGATGAGGCAAAAATCCTCAATAGATATCAATCTGTCAACATAAACAAGTGCATCAACCATGCACCAACCTGTGCCAAACAACCTATAATCAACCTGTACCATAAACAAGTGCATCCAACCATGTAAAAAGTATATACCAATCATGTGTCAACTATTCATCAACAATGAATCATCAATATGTACCAACATCATCAACTATACACCTCATGTATGTGCCAACTCATCAACTGCTTGTCTCAACTATGACTAGTTCTGGATTCGTCAACAACCCCAACTTGAAATAATCATAACTTTATACCTGTAATGAATAAAGATCTGAAACTGATAAAAAAATTTCTTCAATGTGTTTTATACAATTCCTCTAGGTGGCACTACTTGTAAACTCACAGAAAAGGAGTTATAGCAAAAATGGCATACCTTGCTGAATTCTGGCTTATTCTAGAGAGCGACCTTGTAGAGTGTGCCCCACAAAAAAAATTCATTGAATTGATATTACAATGTTGAAAATAATACTAAATACTGTACCCTAACCAACACATTTGGTCTCACTTAATTTGGATCTGTTATAAATAAGTTATGATGTTTTTACCCGAAACACCAGTTTTTGACTAGTTTCAGGACTAGCCACAAACCCTATTTTCCACGGAGTGTAACTCCCAAAATACAACGACCCACAAGATTAATTTGTACCGTAGATAATTTTGTATGTGTTTTCAATGGAATATAAATTTCACGGTATGAATCATTATAGAAGAAAGGTTATAGCGAAAATGGTGAGATGACCTGTAAATAACATACCTTAGAAAGCATCATCAAAAGAATTTATCGTCCCTTCAATTCCAACCCTCTTTTATTCACCTTCCTTCTGAAATTCAGCTTATATATCCTTGGTTACCTTAGTCACTTGTATATCTTCAATATTCTCAATTTTTCCACACAAAAAATGCTCAAGAGGCTCTCACAAGAATCTCTCCATCAACACTCCAAAAGATATTCTCACAAGAAGCTCTTTGTTGATCCACAAAAAGGATGATCTACAAGAGACCATTGCTATCTTATTTATACTTTCATCCTCTAGTTAACTTAACCCATTTTTAGGTCACTTAACCCATTTCTAGGTCACTTAAGCTATTTTCCTTATTTTAGGGTTAACCACTTTCCATAAATAGAAATTTCTCGAATATTTTATCATTTAAATATTCCTTCTTGATTTTCTCATATTACTTTATCATTTCTTGATTTGTTCACTTCTCTTTATTATTTAAATAATCCACCTTGACTTTGTCACCTTACATTATCATTTAAATAATGATTTCTTCTTTTAGGTCACTTAACCCATTTCTAGGTCACTTAACCTATTTTCCTTATTTTTACGGTTAACCACTTTCCATAAATATTCCTTCTTGATTTTGTCACCTTAATTTATCATTTAAATAATGATTTCTTCTTTTAGGTCACTTTGACTTCTTTGAACTTGGGGGATTCAAGCCTTCATGTGGGGGTCCTTCATATTCGTAAGGCCATAACTTTCAAACCATGAGGAGTTATGTGACATTCCACATACCACCATAAATGGTGTGACAAGCACTATCCATCTAGGATAGTTTCACCAACAATTTCCTTGATCTTCATCTCATTATTACACATACAAGCATGGGTCCTCCAACCATTCTTCTAGGATAAATCAATCCGTAAAGTGTCTTCCCGTGAGGGATTTCACCATAAGGGGACCACTTTGGAGTTCATCCATTTGTGCACCTTATCAATCATGAGAAGACAATAATAAGAGCATGCTTCCTCCAACCATTCTTCTAGGATAACTCAATCTACAAAGTGTCTTCCCATGAGGAATTTCACCATAAGGGGACCACTTTAGAGTTCATCCATTTGTGCACCTTATCAATAATGAGTCATCTATACCTTTTTCCAACAATGCATCATATACCAATGAAACCACATCCATCCATCTTCATCTTGTATCAATGACAACTCATTGATCCATCTTCATCATATCAATGACAATTCATTGATCCATCTTCATCTATGCATTCTCATCAAGGACAATACATATTGTATTACATCAATCATCAATCAATCAATCCTTTGACATCAATCAATCACTTGACATCAATCAATAAAACCATTGGCATCAATGACAACATGATCCAACAATCTCCCCCTTTGGCATTGATGGAAATACCAACATTGATGTCAAAACCAATTACCAATTATTAATGTCAACATGTAGATAAGGCATTCTCTACATCAATAGTCAATGTGACTATCTCTCCCCATCAATAAACGTCAATCACATCAATGTGATTAACTCTTCCCCTTTGACATCAATGGAAAAGGGCCATTCTCATCTTGGGGATGCTCCCCTTGCTTGAACTCTCCTTGGGGCTGCTCCCCCTGTCTGAATGCCTTTGATATTCCTCTGAATAATCACTCCCCTTTTGAACAAGGGATATCACTTTGATGTAATGTTGAAGATACATTGAACATACTCCCCCTGTGACCATTTCTCCCCCTAAAATTATGATCCTCTGCTCTTTCTTCAAGTATAGGGCTCTTTTCTAGGTATGCATCTGATAAATATCTCCTCCTAGAATCATGGGAAGAAGAATGACTCCCCCTATGGGTATTTCTCCCCTATATTTTCTACAATATGAGCATTGTGCTACCATATAACGATCCTTGGACCTATTCATGCATCAAAATCATGCCATACCAAGCATAATGAAGAAAAATATATGTCAACAATGAAATAAAGAATCATGAGAAAAATATCAACCAAGTACACCCTGTACAAAATGTGTGCTCATCATGCACAACACCTATGTACATCAACATAATGCAATGTGCCAAAAGATATCATCCATGGAGTGTATCAATCATATTCATTTATCAACATGCCAACATGTGTATCTACCAATATGCCAACCATGTGCATCCACCAATATGCCAACCATGTGCATCTACCAATATGCCAACCAATGTATCATATCACTCTTGATATGTCCATCATGAACCAAGTGCCACAATCATGTATCTCAAACAAATGCCAATTGTTGTGATAATCAAGTATTACCAATGGTGTAGTATCAACAAGCACATGCCATCTATGAGTGTACCAAACATGTACATTACCATGCACCAATGCCAAAAAATGATGAATCCCATATATGTATGCCAAATCCTCCATAAAACATGTGCCAATCAAACTGCTAGTAGGTTCCTCTTCCAATCCACTAGAAAAGTACCAATCATGCATCAACTATAGATCAACAATGATGTACAAAATGATCACCTCATCAACTCACCAACCATATGTCCCAATATGTAGCCCAATCCACATGGAAAATGCTTGCACAATGATATCAACATATGCTTCCAATAATACATCATAACATATATTAATGAAACTTAAATATGTACCAGTCATGTACACCAACAGATCAACATCAATCCATACTCATGGGTTAGTGTCATGCAGTCAAGATTTTATTTTACATAATCCAATAGATGAACACTTAAACCTGCAACAAATAATGTCAAAACCTACAACAAAGTGTTATACCATCACATCAAGCTGCAATCCATGTGCATAGCCTTTTTCTCAAGGCTTTACTACATATACGCGGTCTATTGCACAATAGATCACATATGTATGTGACCTATACAAGGTCATATTGCGTATGTACATGACTGATACCACTGTCACCCACGTATGCTTCAATAGATGACTTACTTGAGCTTCCCTTCAATATTTCATTTCGTTCTGGATTCTCTGTCTTATTCACCCACTTTTGTAGATGTCCCTGCTCCTCAGAGCTTGAGCTCTGAGCATCCATATTTTCAAATATGTCTCCCTTCCTTACTTCATTCCTTCTTCTAGCCATGCTATTTGAAGTTCTCATCATGGAGTTTATTCTTGTGTTCCAACACTCATGGGATTTGTGGCCAAATCCACTACAACTGTAGCATCTCATAGTGTTACAGTGAACAACAATGTGTCCTACTTGATCACATCTCCAACACCTCATGGTGTTATAAAATATTACATTATATCTCCTTTCATAAGATCTACATTCAAAAGCTGTGTGACTATATCCATTACATGAATAACAATGCCCATGAAAAATACTTTCATACCTTTGCTTTGTTCTCCCAAGAATAGCTTCTTGATGTCTTTCTTGCTTTGTTCTTTTGAAATTTTCTTTGCCTTGTGTAGATGGTTTCTTTGCAGCATTGTCTTCCTTATTTAATGGATTTACCTCATGCTTCTTTGAGTTGCTTGTTTCATCATGTGTATCTTCTCCTTTGTATCCAAGACCTGATATATCATATGGTGATCTTTGAATTTCTAAGATCTCATCCAATATTAGTGAGCTATTCAAGAATTTGTTTGAATTTTCTACCTTCTTTCTAAGGTCAACAATTTCATATTCTAGCTTACACCATGACTCTTCCTTTTCATTTATTTGATTCTTCAATAGTTCCTCTATTCTTTTGGATTCTTCAATTTGGGTCTTGAGATGGAAAATAGTTTCAAAACTTTTTCTAATCTCATCATCTACCTTCACATTTTCTTTTTCATTATTTAGTATTGTGATTTTTTCTTCCTTTTATTCTAGTTGAGTCTTATTACTCTCTTTGAGCATTTTATTTAACATCAAGATGTACCTTTGACTACTCCTAAGAAACTTTTTTGTGTTATCCGAAAGAGAATTATAGAGTGTATAAAAATGATTACTTCTATATCTATATAAACCCTCTTCAATTTCATTTTGAAGTTCTAATAGATTTTCTTCTATTCTTTCCATTGGATAACTATCATCAAACTTTACACAAACTGTTTCTAGATCATCTTCTTCACTTGAGAAAAATTCAACATCATCACATTTTGAATCAATGCAATCAAGAGTCTTTGGAGATTCTTTACCTTCATTTGAAGTATCTTCAATATCTTCCTTCTTGTCAAAATCATCACATGATTCTTTTCCTTTAAAATCATCACATATGCAGTCAAGAGTTAGAGATTCTTTACCTTTGATAATATTGACGGAGTAGTCTTCAACATCTTCTTTCCCTTTTTGATATGTCTCCTCTAGCTTTAACCATAGATCCTTGGCGGAAGTGCATTGTCCCATGCTCTCTTTGATAGGGCTTGAAAGTCCACTAAGATTGGTCTTGAGAGCCAATGTATCATTCTTCTTTCCTTCTCTTTGAGCTACAAACTTTGACTTGTTATTCAACGTAACTGATCCACCAATGACTGTCTTTCAAATAGTTTCTCCCATTGTCTTCAAATACACTCTCATCTCTATTCTCCAAGTAGAATAGTTTTCCTCATCAAGGATTGGTATTTCATCATCCATTTGTGTGTCTATAGATCTCCTTCAATCTTGTTAAAGCTTGTAGTG
>ML785556.1:107027-244267 GCA_009831015.1 Picea engelmannii
CCCAAAAATTCCCTCTTACACAAAAACTACTTAGTTAACATTCAACATTTTCTCATTAATCATTGTTGTCATTTATAAATAGTTATATGTGAATACATATCAGCAACATATATCAGCAACATATCATCAACAAATCATCTCCACAAGGAACACAAAGAACACAAGATGTATGTACAATTTTTCTTTTTATTATGGACTTTAATCTGGGGGTTTTTCAACAACAACTAAATAGAGTACAACTCTACAAGAGAACCAGATCTATATGAAAGAATCAGCTTACATTCTCAGAACCAACTGAGATGAGGCAACAATCCTCAACAAATATCAATCTATCAACATAAACAAGTGCATCAACCATGCACCAACTTGTGCCAAACAACCTGTAATCAACTTGTACCATAAACAAGTGCATCCAACCATGTAACAAGTATATACCAATCACGTGTCAAATAATCAGAAACAAGGACTCATCAATATGAGCTAACATCATCAACTATACACCTCATGCATGTGCCAACTCATCAATTGCTTGTCTCAACCATGACTAGTTTTGTATTAATCAAAAACCCCAACTTGAAATAATAATAACTTTGTACATGTAATGAATAAAGATATGAAACTGATACAAAATTTTCTTCAGTGTATTTTATGCAATTCCTCTAGGTGGAACTACTTGGAACCTCTCAGAAAAGGAGTTATAGCAAAAATGGCATACCTTGCTGAATTTTGGCTTATTCTAGAGAGCGACCTTGTAGAGTGTGCCCCACACAAAATGTTTGTTGAATTGATTTGAAAATGTTACACAACATAATAAATACTGTACCCTAACCAACACATTTAGTCTCATGGAATTTGGATCTGTTATGAAGAAGTTATTACATTTTTACCCAAAACACTTATTTTTGACTAGTTTCAGGACTAGCCACAAACCCCATTTCCCATGGAGTGTAAATCCCACAATAAAATGACCCACAGGATGAATTGTTTACCACATATACTTGGGTATGTTTTCTCAATAGAATATCAATTTCACGGTCTGAATCATCATAGAAAAAAAGTTATAGCGAAAATGGTGAGATGATTTGTAAGTAACATACCTTAGAAAGCATCATCAAAAGAATTTATCCCCCCTTCAATTCCGGCCCTCTTTTCTTCACATTCCTTCTGAAATTCAGCTTATATATCCTTTTTTACCTCAATCACCTATAGATATTCAATATGCTCAAGTGTTCCACACCAAAAATGCTCAAGAAGCTCTCCATCAACACTTCAAAATATATTCTCACAAGAAGCTCTCCATTGATCCACAAAAAGGATGATCTACAAGATACCATTGCTTTCTTATTTATACTTTCATCCTATAGGTCACTTAGCCATTTTTTATGTCACTTAACCCACTTCTAGGTCACTTAACCTATTTTCCTTATTTTAGGGTTAACCACTTTTCATAAATAGAAATTTCTCCAATATTTTATCATTTAAATATTCTTTCTTGATTTTCTCATCTTACTTTATCATTTCTTGATTTTTTCACTTCTCTTTATTATTTAAATAATCCACTTGACTTTGTCACCTTACTTCATGATTTAAATAATGATTTTTTTCTTTTAGGTCACTTAACCCATTTCTAGGTCACTTAACCTATTTTCCTTATTTTTAGGGTTAACCACTTTCCATAAATATTCCTTCTTGATTTTGTCACCTTAATTTATCATTTAAATAATGATTTCTCCTTTTAGGTCACTTTGACTTATTTGACCTTGGGGGCTTCAAGCCTTCATGTGGGGGTCCTTCATCTTTGTAAGGCCATAACTCTCAAGCCATGAGGAGTTATGTCACATTCCACATACCACTATAAATGGCATGACAAGCACTATCCATATAGGATAGTTTCACCAACAATTTCCTTGATCTTCATCTCATTATTCCACATACAAGCATGGGTCCTCCAACCATTCTTCTAGGATAACTCAATCCGTAAAGCATCTTCATGTGAGGGATTTCACCATAAGGGGACCACTTTGGATTTCATCCATTTGTGCACCTTATCCATCATGATAAGTCAATAATGAGAGCATGGGTCTTCCAACCATTCTTCTGGGATAACTCAATCCGCAAAGCGTCTTCCCGTGAGGGATTTCACCATAAGGGGACCACTTTGGAGTTCATCCATTTGTGCACCTTATCAATAATGATAAGACAATAATGAGTCATCTATACATTTTTCCAACAATGCATCATATACCAATGAAACCACATCAATCCATCTTCATCTTGTATCAATGCCAATTCATTGATCCATCTTCATCATATCAATGACAACTCATTGATCCATCTTCATCTATGCATTCTCATCAAGGACAATACATATTATATTACATCAATCATCAATCAATCAATCCTTTGACATCAATCAATCACTTGACATCAATCAATGACATTAATAAATAAAACCATTGGCATCAATAACAACATGATCCAATAAAAGAGACCTAGCATTCTCATGACATAAGGAAACAAATCATCTATATAAATTTAAGATTATAGAATATATCTATACAAGATCTAATCTAACAACAACTTAGTATACTGTATTAAAATCTATATTAAAAAATTGATAACATAATATATTAAACATCAACATTGAATATCTAAAATAAAATTGCTATAATAGAAAATAGTTAATATTATTCTATAATAAATCAACATTAAATATCAGAAATAAAATTACTCTAATAAAAAAATTGGTTAATATTACACTACAATAAATAATAAAAGTATATTTAAATATATAACTTTATATAAAATGATTAATAAATATACAACATAAATGAAACTATTATTTAAATTCAAAAAACAAGTGAATAGCAATATTATTTAAAGAAATCTAAAATATAAAAAATGCTTTAACAAAATAATATTATTTATAAAATTTAACAAAATAATATGAAATCTAAATTATAAACTTTTATCTAAATTTCATATTTTATATACTTTAAAGTTTAAACTCAACTCTAAACTTTAAACTTCATATTTTATAAAATAAGAATTATAAATTATAAACTTTAACCAAATAATATTAATTAAAAAATAATTTTTCAAATTCATAAATGAACTTTTAATATTTTTTTAATATTAAATAATAAATTTTCAAAAAGTTATCGATATAAAACGAGTAGCTTATTTAACATTTTTCATAACTAATCTACCACTTCTTACCCAAATGCTTAATTTATTTAGAAGATGATTAATGAGCCATTTTTTTTTTGTAAATAAAAGGAACTATATATTAATATTCACAAATATGCATGACATTACAAAATCTGGAGTCTATCATCTGTCCTACCACATTTGGGAAAACATGATAGATGGTCATCAAAATCTGAGAGTAGTTGTAATTGTTTGAACAAGATAGTGTAAATGACTAACTGTAAAAAATGGTCACAATGACCGACTAACCAGTGGCCATGGATGACTAACATACATTGCAAGATAGAGAATATCAATACTCTATGTAATTGACATAGCCAAAAGAAAAACAGACACCTCGGGGATCTAGTCCAAATGCGAGCCCAGGCTACCATGAGCGTTGTGAGTTGGGACAAAATTATGGCCGCAGGTTGGGCATTTCTTGCTTGTTGGATCTTCAGTCATGGATTCGAACAAGAGGTCCATTATCTGCCCTAGAATTCCCTGGATGTGCGCCTTTTCGTGAAGTTTCTATCGCAGCTAAAAAATGAGTTGAAGATGTTCATCTGTGAGTCGAAGCAGGGTGGGCAGAGGTGTGTCCTCCATCATCTCTGCATCCATCTCCAATTCTACGTCTGTAACTGTCAATGGAATTTTCGTTTTTCAACTAGGAGGAATTTATTCCTCCACAATGCATCCTTCGGTGCCGAAAATATGGTCTGGAGTATGGGCTCTGAGAGGGCCAATTTTAGGATGAAAAATCAATGGAGGAGTGAGCTCCTCAGGAGGGAGAATTTCCTCCTTGATAGGGAAAATACCATAGTCAATTGTGGGATTATAAGTTTGAGGTAGTGATTGTTGAGACCACTTATGAATTGGGTCGGGATTACCGGTAGTGATGAGGGAGAGCTGAGAGGGAGTGAGTCTATTGCATATGGTTAGGGGTTGTAATACAACATACCCCTTCTAGATTTTCCCCTCTCTTTGGGCATGGTGTAGGAGTTCTAGGTGGGACTGTGTAGGAAAATCAATGGAGGATTGACGGTGGGTGGCCAAACATTTAGGATAAATAAGGAGAAAACGAACATACAACAAAGATAGAATGGGATATCCATCAAGGGAACATGCCTTCATAGTTTCTTGTGAGCTGACAGGGGAAAATTCCATGAAAGACGATGTGAATGCTTTTTTGGTTCTGGTACCTTGCTTTGTACGCCCAATCTGGTTCGCGCAAGGCACCATTAAGTTACCCTCGAGTTCCCAACACACTACCATAACTTCTATCTGAGTGTGGGTTATTCGATATGGATGAAGGGAGGCTGGCGGAAAGGGTTAATAACTCTCTATGCTTCCTATCGCCAAATGTCATCCATTGAGAGCCATTTTTCACCCCATCCGGGAGCTTAATGACGCACTTAATGTTTAATCTTTATTGGAATTAAATTCTTAATGTAATTAAAAATTCCCTAATTCATCATTACTTCCAATTAGATGGTGGACTATTAAAATTTTTAATATTAATTAATTTAAACATTTTAATATTAAATCATATGTAGTCTGCTCCATCTTTATGAATCTATTCATCATTGTTTGTAATTAAATGGAGGGTTTCTATGCATTAAATCTTCGGGATCATAATGGTACATTCACGGGAAAAATACAGTCGATCGAAATAATAATTCATTTCGAGGACACGAGGTGATAGATCCGGCTAAGGAAGATTTGGAAAACACATGCATCCAGAGTTTGTCTTGGGCATATATTGTGGTTGTCTTGGCATGCTACTCTGTGTTTTTGTTTATGGTATATGTAAATTTCAATACCATTTCAATACATGTATCAATGTTGGCTCTACTTCCATCAGTGTTTTAATCAAAGATGGAGGTCTCAATCTCATTCCATGAGTTTTCCATTTTAGATACATATTGGTCTCTATTTTATTTTTTTAGCATATAGAAAAACATTGTATACATAAACAAAATTGTTGTATTGAAAAATTCTAGTCATTGAAATCATTAACGAACATATTCCATGAAATGAGAATCTAAAGAAGGATAATTTTGGAATTGAAACTGTGGCATGTAATGTGTCTAAGATTTTAATATAAAAAAATTAATGACCATAAGTAACATTATTTTGTCAAAGCCCTACTCATTGGATCTAGTGCACAAGATATTTTTTCACACTATTCATATATTGATAGATTAGTTATTAGATATTCAATCAAAGTGCACAAGATATTCTTTCACAATTCATTATCTCCTTGGATATTCAGTTAAAATAAATAATACATGAATTTCAATTTTTCCTAATCCAATTTAATAGAGAGGGTGTGTTCCCTAGCCATTGTTTAAAATTTCTTTCCCTACACAATGAACACATGAATTCCCCAGGGGAAGAAATTTTAAAGAGAAAGTGAATGCATGCATGTAGGAAAATCATTGAAGGAAGGTTCATGGTGTTAGAATATAATGGATCTGCTCATTTTACCATTGACAATATCACTATTGTCACCCAACCATAGGCCAAATCCACCCTCTGAGCACCTTAACCTTGACAGAGAATCACTCCGAAAGAAAACCATAGGCTAGATAGCCAAACAAAGAGTAGCGGATCTTTCCCCAAGGATAGTGCACCAATAAGAGATGATCAGATAGTCCAAACCCTAGCCAAGAGATAGTCTAAGCCAAAACATAACTGCTAGCTACAGCAGCTGCACCGACATCTCTCCTCCAAACCTACGTAGAAAACTAGGCACTATAGTGTGCACAAGTGTTTCTCTGCAATTCTGAGATTGCCTGCCAGAATGAAGACTGGCCTCCTGTATTTATAGTAATTTTGGCTAACTTCCTGGGCCGACTTCTCATTCTGGGTATCTATTTGTTTAGTATATATTATTTATTCTGGCCGACTTCTTCTCTTGGAGGCTAATAGCCTAATATAAGTTATCTTCTTGAGCCTACAAGTCTTATAGGGTTATTATCCAACTCATTAGGGTTTCTCTTGCTTCCCGAAGTATTCTATTCTCATCAAGTTTACACATGGAGTTAAATACCTCCTGCAACTACCATAATATCAACACTCCCTCCTAGCTAGGGATGTATTATAGGTAATGGTCTTGAGCACAAACATACCATTCACTCGGTAGCATCAACATAGTTGTATATGATATCTTATGAGATCATGAGGACCATCATCATCATTAGTGTCATCAACTACATCATCTCTTAGAACCATACTCTATCTGAGTAATTAGACATGATGGTCACTCCACATAGTGACACAAGAGTCATTCTTATAATCTAGAATAATAAATGTTCTGAACCATTTTCTGTCTGGGAAATATTTGTTCATTGATTATCCATCTAGATGATAATCATTTTTAACACTGTTGATGGTCTTCAAGGCAATCAGAACAATATTATTCAATAGAACACAACTGTGCCTATCCATAGCAGTACACAACTACAATCCAGTGGTACACTACCACACCAAGTAGCACACAGGTACTTGATCAGTCATTTATAGTCACAAATAGTGGAACACATCCACCATAGTAGTATACATATACTGTCATACATTCTTCATAACAATCATCTGATATCAACCTGCACAGAAACAATGTTATGATATAAACTGAATCATCTGGTCCATTATTCCACTCACATCTATGAGATCTCGGAAGAGAATCTGCCCTCAAAAAGTCAGACATCAATGATGAGCTATCTGGAATATTATTCTCAAGTAAGGAAGAATAATTGTCCTGATTTCTGAGCCTCGACCATTCCCCACCCTGGGCCATTCCTCCGACACTAAACAAAGTGTAACCTGGAGAGAATGATTCTTCCCTAAGGAATGTTTGTCCCTTATTGTTGAGCCTAGACCATTCCTCCGACACTAAAAAAAGTGCAACCTAGAGAGAATGAATCCACCCTAATGACTGTACGGACCATTTCCTCTATTAACCACAAGAGGAAAAGACTGTCCTATACAAACCTCCAAAACAAGCCATTCTTCATGATAACCACAATGAGAAATCGTTGTCCGATAAGGCAGGCCAGTCTTCTTGAGTAACCCTCAATAAGAGAGACTTCCCAAGACCACTACCCATGTTAACCATAATGGGAATTCGATGTCTATGGTACATCAAAAATCTGGACCATTTTCCGAACTGGAAAATGTCTATTCATCAGAAATCTCAATCCACTTTCCGAACTAGAAAGAATCTACTCATCCTGGACCATTCTTCAAACTAAAAAAATGATTCTCCATCAATCAATAATACATCAGTGATCACTCCCAACCTGGAAGTTATCTCTTCCTTTCTCTATAAGGAAGTCTTCTCCATGAGCTCCAGCTTGAGTACGCAAACTCTTTCATCTTGAACAGAAGATTTACCAAGATGTATGCTTATCTTCTCATCTATGGAGATATGTATTGGAGAACCACTTTCTCCTTTCTGGACTTCATCAAGGATAATGTAATTCTTGATTTGAAATGTACTTTGGTCTGGAACACTGGTTTTCTCTGAAGCATTCATGTAGCTCTGATCAATAAAGTAAATCATTGTTGGAAAGACTGGAACATATCCATGTGGAACTTCTTCTATTATCATCAGATCTGATCTTCTGAGTAATCATCTTGATACAATATCTCTGTTATAGAAAATCTTTACCATTCTTCTGTTGTGCATACAAGGGCTTTCTGGTATGCTTCAAATTCTTGAATTTTCTCTTCATACGCTCTTTGTTCAATTTTCTCTGGAGAACAATCTTTGCATTCATCTGATGTATAAATCCAACCCATGGATATTGCAGACGATATAATGGCTCATGTAGAAATATATCTGGTTTACTGGAACAAGTAATCATCATAGTCTTCTCCCTCCATCTAGGAGAACCTCTAGTTCTTAATCTTGCAATGCTTGCATACATAGATTGTTCTTCATCACAACTTTCAGTTCCTCTTATTGATTTCTTTTAGTGAGCTCATATCAGATTGGTAATATTGTGATTCTTGGTTGTTCTATCTTCTCTTTATTTAGCTCTTGGGTCCATGGAGTTTCTTATAGATTCCATTCCCTGAAGATTCTGAATTATTCCTTTCATCATAGAATCATGGATGTGAATGGACAACCAGGAATACTTTAAGGCTTCTATTCGAAGAATTCTTATTCTATGGTCAAACTGAACACACACTTCTTTTCATGTTTGCTACCATGGATATATACTTCATAATATTCAATGGATTATAGGATTAGCTCCCTCCTAATCCTTGCTTCATGTATGAGTGCATATAATCATCTCTCTCCGTATAGTAGAGTCCACGCTTTTGTCTTATCCTTATTGTCTTCTGCAATATATAATTGGCTCCCTCCATCTAACAGAGTCCACGCTTCCTTTTTATTTTCTTCTGCAAAACATCATAATTATTTCTCCAATTTCCTCTTGATTGTTGACTTCTTTTTGTCTTTGATTCTTCTAAGTCTCTTCATGATTGATTATAATTTCGACTTATCTTGTAATGTCTTCCACATGATTTTTTTGATGTATTTCATCCTTTCATGTGTATTATCTAACTTGTATAATGATATCAATCCTTATATTGTTGTTCTTCCATAGGTATACTTTCTCTTGGAACACATTATCTTCCATGAGATAGATATACAAGATATGTACAGAGACGATGCAAACAATATATGTACAAAGACTAAGAAGAGTATTGTTACCTTCAGAAGAAGAAGTCTCTTTCATCTTGCTTAGTCTTCTTTGTAGTTTCCTTTTCTTCGACAACTGATGCTTTGTGATTCTCCTTCCTTTTCTTTAGCTCGGGATAATGATTCTTGTAGTGACAATACTTTCGACAGTTGAAGGATTGTATTTTTGAAATATATTTCTCTTGATTTGTCTTCCTCTTTGAACAAAACTTTCTTTTGTTCCTGAAATTATTGAATCTTGTTGCGAAGGCTTGATCATCGTACTTATTTTGGGGTTTCTCTTTTGCACTAATCTTGGATTCTTCTTAAGCACAGCAATTCCAAAGTTATTCAAATATAGGATACTCCTTCCTTGTGTTCATGCTTGCGGCAAATGCATCCCATGTCTTGGGAAGACCATTGAGTACTATGTTTACCAATTCCTTCTTTGAAATGATCTTTGCAATATCTTCCATTTGATATATTAACTGAGATATTCTCACAAAGTATGATGTTATGCTATCATCATTATTCATCTTCATGTCACAGAGCTCATTCTTCAAACAAATTATTTGTCCAATATTTCTGACTGGGAAGAGGTTTGTTAGGGCATCATACATCTTCTTCGATGATTCAAGATGGGAGATGTAGGGTATCAAGTGGTCCTTTATAGAGTCCACTATGATACTTATGGCATTGATATCACCATCTTTGAATTTCTCCATAACTACAACGTTCTGTGGTTCCTTTTCTTTTCCTTCTTCAAACTCTGGTTCCACGATCTTTCCTTTCACGATATCCAACACTTTATTCTTGGCAAGGATGAGGTAAATCCTTATCTTCCATGCTCTGAAGTTATAGGCTCCATCTAACTTGTTCTCTGACTTCATAGAATAAGTCATGGCTTCTTTGACTTGGTCAAACCCTAGATTTGACCAAAAAAACTCAAACTTGATGTCTTGGCCTTCTGAGAGTATGAGGAGATGCACTAGGATAGGGTGCAATGATATATATATAAATTAGGTCAATCCTTTCACTTAAGGTTCCTCAACGAGAGGATTAGGGTTTCTGCAACTACACTTGCTAGTAACCCTAGTGACAGGGCTATGGTGACTGCTCCTTCTAGAAACCCTAGCGGTAGTTCTTCAACAAGCTTAATATCCTTACAACTATGTTTCCTTCCAGTGTTTAGACTGACTGAAGGAGGTGTGGGCCCATAAACTGTTAGAATATAATGAATGTGCTCATTTTACCATTGACAATATCACTATTGTCACCCAACCGTAGGTCGAAGCAACCCTCCGAGCACCTTAAGCTTAAGAAAGAATCACTCTGGAAGAAAACCCTAAGCTAGGTACCCAAACAAAAGGTAGCACATATTTCCCCAAGGATATCACACCAACAAGAGCTGATCAGATAGTCCAAACCCTGGCCAAGAGATAGTCCAAGCCAAAACGTAACTACTAGCTGCAGTAGCTGCACCGACAACTCTCCTCCAAGCCTACGCACAAAACTGGGCACTGTAGTGTGCACAAGTGCTGCTCTGTAATTCTGAGACTGCCTACCAGAATGAAGACTGGCCTCCTGTATTTATAGTAATTCTGGCTAACTGCCTGGATCAACTTCTCATTCTGGGTATCTATATGTTCAGTATATATTATTTATTCTAGCTGACTTCTTCTCTTAGAGGCTAATAACCTAATATAAGTTATATTCTTGAGCCGACAAGTATTCTAGGGTTATTAGCCAACTCATTAGGGTTTCTCTTGCTTCTCGGAGTATTCTATTCTCGCCATGTTTACACGTGAAGGTAAATACCTCCCACTGCTACAATAATATCAACACATGGTCCCTCTACCTTCAATGTTTCTCACACATGCATGAAAAACATAAAACCAAAATCCCTCATAGCATGATCCAAAAATGATCTTTTAAATGACTATGGTTGATTTATTATGCATGCGTTTATTAACCATTTAAGAAGCTTAATGAAAGAGGAAGAAGATATATGAATATATCGTAGCCACAAAAATATATACAAATCTTAAATGAATCAATAATTACAACAAACCATAAAAAGAGAAGTGATAACGGAGTTCGACAATCTCACCTACGCCTCTAGGCCTTTGTCTTAGCGGGTGAGGCTTCATTATTTATGTTCAAATCTCAATAAGTACATTGAAGTAGTTCCATAAGGCTATAAGACTGATATGGTCTTGTTCTCCCATATCTTTAGAACCCAATAGAACAAATGACACTCAAATTGGATGGTTGGAGCTCCCAAAAGTGGCCCACAAAGGTGTGCTCCTCAACAACTTCCCTGCACAAAAATGTCTTTGGATTGGATTTCCTTCAACATAACTCTACTATGACTGCCATTCATGGCCTCAAGAAGGCCTAAGTTATTTATATCTAAAGTTGTTTATCATTCCCCAACTTCCTCCCAAAATTTGGCCTCCAAAAAGGCCCAATATCCCCCCAAAATGGAAAAAATCCATTATTAACACGCCAAAATTTAATTAAAAATCAAAACCATATATTAAAAACCCACTTTATCATAAATTATGGGCTAAATTTCTCAATACAGGAACGCACCCCCTCTAAAATGGTCATATGCATTTATATATGGCCAAGCACCAACCCAAAGGGTTGTGCGTTAGCCCCTAGCCTCGAGATCTCTGGTCATGTGGCATCCCGCAACTATGGGAAGAGAGCCCTTCGTGCTAGCAAATGAAATGAGACCTCAGGTCACCTAGAATGTAATGGTTCCAAAGATCAAGCCCTATATCTTGTGTTATATGGAGCATTGGAAACACCTATTTTGTGGGCCCCCTGTGACATGGCTTAACACTTGTCATGTGGTCGTGTGGGCATAAGAGTTTACACGTAGTTGTGGGATGGGGCCTAACCCCAACCCTTTATGCCTCCATTTGAACAATTGAATCACTTCATATATCATAATGCGAGACTATATAGACAAGTTCCACCAGTATACCAATGGTATCCTCTCCTTCTTCCAAGTCACTAGTCCATACAGGATGCCGCGCGGTCGAGACTCATGGAGTACAAAATGTTTTGTAACCCAATACGAGCCAACAAATGGGTGCCACGTGGAAGCCCATTTCTGGGATGAGTGGCACCCCACCATTCATTGTACTCTGATGCCACTTGTCAGTCAGTGATTCATCCATGTGTCAACATCGTACCTTTCCACTTGTCTACCCAGTCAATATCCGTACCTTCCACGTGTTCACTGACCATACCTTCCACCTATATGAGTGTGCCACGTGTCACCTTTTCAGTGGTGACACATCTCACCTCTGGGTTGGTCTAAATCAGCTGTAAGGCCTTCCCACTGTGCCTCTACCACGTGTCACGCTGCCACATGATGTTGACGTCAATGTTGACTATTTTACTGTTGACCTATTTGACTTTTTGCCTATTTGGAAAAACTATTAGAGTGTGATAAATATCGCATACAATGTCCGTTTGAGGGAATAAATATATTGCAGATATCAACGCGATGAGACGGTCACAATGGAATTGGTTTCATATGATTCAGAGAACTTTCATTTTTTAGCCTTTTCAAGACCTGGGAAGCTTCCTGGATCTGATTCTGGATCATGGCATCTATTGATGATCAAATAGCCTAGAAAATTACAAAAACTTTAAATACACTAATGAAGATATTACCTCGTCCTGGTTGATGCTATGCTTGGTTAGTCTTCTTCCCAATACAATATACCAGAAAGAATAATCTTTCTCTCGGTTGTGCTCCAAATGCATCTAATCAGTCTGCTAAACTAATAATATGGATCAAATAACCTGCATATCATAATAGATCATATATCATAATAAACTAAACCAATTGAAAGAAATCATAATATATCAAATAAGCTACATCCTATCTCGCTCTAGTTGATGTTTTGCTCTGTTATCCTTCTTCCCAGTCCAAAAGCAATAATCATCCTCTCGCTTGTGCTCCAACAACAATTCCTACAATAGTAATATGGATATGACATTGATATGAAACAATAATAATATGGATATGGCATAATATGAAACGTCAAAGAAGACATAAATGATTTTATTTATGTCTTTAAATTAAACTCAGGACATGGCATCAATCCTTTAAATTGAACACATAACACTTTACTACAAAATGGATGCATTCCCTAATATAAAATGGATGCATGCCCTGATATGAATCTGCTCCCTGATATGAAAATTTTTTAATTGAACGCATAATTAAATTATAAACTCATAATTTGATTATATGTTTATCTATGTAATATATGAATGCATAATTGAATGAGGTTGAGGAAGAATTTTATCTATGTAATAATGTTAACTATGATTAAATTGAAAGCGAGACATGGAATCAACATCAGACCTTGAATGTAGGTGAACGTTATCCACCATGCAACAACCCAATTATTGGGAGGTTGTTGCATGGTCCTCGATCTCTCATGGCATAGCGTCCCCATACCATGCATGGTGGATTTGACAATTTTAGGTTCTCTATTCACCCTAAGTCTCCTTGTCCCCTCACCATCACTCATAAATTTCCATGAGAGGATATTGAATACATAACAGAGCCAAATCCGGGAGATCCACAACCTCCCATGAGATTAGTTAAACCATCAAATCCAGTTGGATCTGCAGTAGTTGACAACCTGATCCAGGCTGTAGTGACTTCAATGATGAAATTAAATGTAGTACCTACTATTGTCTATTATCGACGATGATTGAGGGGACTGAGCAAAGAGATAAGTCATAACTTACAATACGGTATGTCATCCCAACATTTAAAACCTGTGGTAAGTCAGAACATCATAAAAAGTTATATATTGTGATGTATGGTTACATTGTCATGGAACACACATATTTACAACATTTGAAAGAACTTTAGTTGTTCTCCGGTCAAAATCTTCCATTTGCACAAAGATTTTAATCACGCGACACACTACATATTTGAACATTTGTGGACTCATGAATTATTTTAAATCGCACAAAGATAAAACTCTTCCATACTTATCACATATTGTGACAACCCATCACAAATCACACAGTTTTACGTTTTGTTTTAAAAACAATATTTGAATAATAATACATCTTTCACGGTTTTTAAACACAATATTTGAATAATATATTTTTTATGGTTTTTTGTTTTTTCACACACTATTGAATAATACCTCTTAATTTAACTTAATATATAATGTATATTAATTTAATTTAATAGTATATTAATTTAATTTAATAGATATTTTGTTTAATTGTATTTTCTTTCACAATATATAAATTTTATATACTAAATTTTATTAAAAACACTTTTTATAAGAATAAGTTAATAAGTTTTATAAGAAATTTGTTTACTTAGTTGATGTGAAATTTGAGGATATTTTTTGAAAAAATTAATAAATTACATCTAAATTAGGACTGAACTTTATTTTTTATAAAAATAATGATCTTATTGAAAAGTTTAATTATGATTAAATCAGGGTTGAACTTTATTTGTTATAAAAATAATGATCTTATTGAAAAGTTTGAGTTTGTTAACTTATTATTTTATTCTTAACCTATAAAAATCAAAGTATCTTTGTAATCTTATTACCAAGTTATTTAGTTTAATATTGGTTTCATGGTCATCATTATCAATGACAACATGCAATTTATTTTATATAATTTTATTTAGTTAATATAATAATAATAATTTAATTTATTTTTACCAAATTGGTGTATGAGATCCCCTTGTTTGTGGGATTAGGGACCTTTTTCTCTCAATGATTTTGCTCAAGTCTACAGAGGTGTACATATCCTACCCTCTTTGGATTTGAACCTATAATATCCAAGGAGAAAGACCCACTCAAGTTGTATTAAGTTTATATTAATTTTTTAATATTAATTATATTTTTATAATTTACATTACAAACTTATTTGTTTTTTACTTGGAAGACTTATATTGATCTTGAGAACAATTATAAAGATGCATAATTTTGTTTTTGAAAAAAGAGGCCATATTCAATATCTTTGTTACTATAGTGATCATAACTTATATATAATTGTGATGTTTGATATTGAAGTATTTTCAAGAAAACTTAAGAGAAAATCCAACAAATTTAGAAATGTTTTATAATAAAAAAGATTAAAATTAATTGTAGATAATTTGATGATTAAATTTGATAAGAAAAATATTATGATTGTAGAGAAGTGATTAAGGGATATATATAGAAACATATAATGCTATGTATATGTGATGGATAGCGATTGTATATGAACCTAAGAATAACATTATAATTTTTCCAAAGGGCAATTCAATGACTTAAACTCTTTGGCTTGAAGTATTGCACTTGATAGGATGGATTCCTCACAAAAAGGGAATGCTTGAGCTTGTGTTTTGAATGGACAAGAGGAGGATATCCATGTGTTGATTCTATGTTTCTTATGGTACTTAAACAAACCTCAACTAGTTGACTTTAGTGTATGTTTTAGATTTGACCTAGTCATGATGGATAATGGGATGCATTGAGTGAGAGATTAAGCTTGTAAGTGTTTTTTTTCCTTAGTCATGATGGATAATGGGATGTATTGAGTGAAAGATAAATCTAGTAAGTGGTATTTTTCCTTGGTGCCTTCATAGAATGAGTATGGATGACATAAAGGTAAATAACTCCTACACAATGGGTTTTTTTATAATTTTTTAAACAAAAATAACTAATAATACTTATTTTGTAATGTTGTTATTTAAATATTTAAATTCTATTTTGAATTTGAAATTTGTGCATGAGATTGGATATCACAAAATGAAGGTAGACATGAGTTGATATGATGCCCATGTTTAAATGATGAAAATTTCATAAATATTTAGTAAAGAAATTCCTTGGTTGTTGAGATTTTGTATGAATGTTAATCATATGAATGAATAAATAAAGATGTATATTTAAATAAAATTTATGTTGATATAATCTTTATAGATATGTATTTAGTTATATTAGTCATTAATTTGGGTGTTGCTTGATGTCCATTTTTATTAGTAGTCTAAATGCTCAATGAAATGGTATTTTTTGGCCACTAGAATAAATGGAGGGGAAATCAACATTTTTTTCCTAAAATCTAAGAGAAATAATTTTGAATTGATGGAAAAATATTATATGTTAATGTTGGAATAGAGGCAGACCTAGGGTTCAACACTTCAAAAACGCACCAACAAAACCATAACTACTGGCCCTTTCGACAACACCTGCGAAGCAGATGAAGTCTCACCTGAGGTAGAGGCAGGGTGTGGTTGTAGGACTTAGGTGTCTAAAACCAAGCTAGGACACATATTTGTGATTACAACACTTAATTGAACACTTAAACAAAAATATGCATTAGTTATTGAATCTCATTCACATCATGGATCAAACCCTTAATACATATCAACGCAGTAACAATAAAGATCAAGTACTTCCCATCACTTAGCACATAGCATTAGATCAGATCTAGCATTCCTTTACCATCAATATATCACTAAAAATACATACATCCATCCAACATATATAAAGATAAATACACTAAGAGATAAACAACATAAACAACATTGCAACATTTCACACAACACATCAACGCAAGATATACGTGGTTCACCCCAGTGTGGGGCAATGTCCACCAACTTCTTCTTCTTCTTTATTAGTCTTCCATATCCTTACATTATTTTTCTCCTGCGCACAGAGCCATAGATCCCAACTCTACACTGGACAAGAGATCTGAGCCCAATGCATTAGATCGACCTTCCTCAAAATTAGGTCAAGGCACAGAGCCAACTCCTGAGTAGCACAAATCCTGACACAATCTATCTACACAATGAACTTACAACTTATTTGCTAAGCCAATATTAACCTACTATGCACTTAGCCACTAGTAGTTATGCACTAAGCCGATTCTAGTCATTGTTCTTACATCACTTAGCTACTTATTTATACATTTATACAAATGTCTGAAACATGGGTAGACCCATGGGTCGACATCCCAAAAATCGTTACATAAACCCTAAAACCCTTTTCTGGGTCTACAAGCCCACAAAACTAGCGAGATCCTGCGATCTCTGCTTCGTCTGGGTGCTCCATCTTCGACCAACCTGTCGAAGTCCCAAAAGTGGTCAACCACGACCAATTTTTCCACAAAAATTGGTCAAGGGCCAACAGGCCCTCAACACTCACATGTGACTCATCCCAAGTCACTCATCTCTGGGCAGAGTTGCTTCGAAGGCCTCAAGCTTAGCTCGAGCTACTTCTCTAGAGCTTCCTACTCAGCAAACTCCTGAACAACTAGTTTGTCTAGCTATGATCCTTGGCCTTCGATCTCTTCAAAAAGAATGCAGGCTTCATCCTGCACTGGCTGGAGTCTCTGTGTCACCTTCATGAATTTTCTATGGATAGCAGTAATCTGTTGTTGGACTGTGCATTGTTCCTGTGATCTTTTTATCTTCTTGACTGTAGTAAGAAACTTCATCTGTGCTTGCACGATGGACTCTTGTTGTTTCTCCTCATGGAGTAGTGCTTCTAATTTCCTCAGTTCAGGATCTTCTACAAGGCGCTCATAGCTCTTCACACTTCGATCACTCAATTTCTTACACTTTGGGGTGAGTGTTCTGATTCTTTCTACCATGTTCTTGGTGGATTCCTCCCTTTGGTCGTGCACTTCTTGTTGAGTGCTCGACACTGTTTGGTTCTCTAGCTACATTACCCTTGCTTGAAGCTGTTGAATGGCTTTGGCGATCTTCTCCAGTTGTATCTCAGTTGACTCTTCTTCCTCCTCCTGCAGGTGAGTCAAGCCTACTTTCCTCTGAGGCATTGTCCTCCTCATTGGTTTCTATGTTATGCACTTCCTCCTTTCTCTTCTTTTTCTTTTGTCCATCATGTTCGACCTGGGTGACCAATGGACTTTCGATGATGTCGAGGTCGGAGAGTTTTGCATCCTTGATTGATACAAGGAACTTTTCTATCAATTACTTAGTGATCTCTTCCATGTCTTCATTGGTCAACTTATAGTAGAACTACATCTCCTCGATTTCATCCCTACACATGGTGATGTAGATAAAGTGTTGATCTGCGTGAAACTTCACTAGCGTCCTGTACTGATGCAAAGTATTCGGGTTCATTCATGGGAATTCTTCAATAGCATGCTTCATCTCTAGGTAGTGAGCATGGAACACCACATTCGATTGCACCTGCTTCTCCATATCATTGGTATACCAAAAGGTGGAGAACCTTGTGGCCAACGACTCTGATGGCTCAACTTTCGGGAATGTTTCTCCTTCCGACATTTTCCAAGTGACAAATGTGATCAACATCAGTAGCCAACTGAAATGAAACTCATATCCCTGATCTTTCACTGGCATTCCTTCTCCAACTTGTTGATGAGGTATCTTTCCCAATTCATTTGCATGCCTTCCACGCACTTCCCTGCGAGGTCTACTACAAATCCAGTAACTTGTGTCGGGCAGTTCTTTATGACGATATTATCGACTATAAGCTGACAAGATAGGTGCACTGCGCCGTCTTGGATGGAGGCTACCTTCTAGCCTCACTTTCCTTTCTCTACATCGCCATAGTCTTCCTTTATACACTGTGCGAGGGAGCGATCTGCAACCTTCCCTGGGTAGAATTGTTGAGGGTCTGTTCCCTGCATGCTTAGTCCTATGATGAGGTGGATCAACGTCAGATCCATAGTCACGCTCCTGTCGATCCAAATATAACCTCCATGATAGCATGAAAGGAGGAGTTTAATGCAAGCATTAACCTTCTAATGTCGGTTGAAGTGGGGGATCTTCATTACATTCAATATCGTGGATTGTGTGAGCTCCTTTATCCATTGTTGGGAGGCTATGCACTCCTTCTTCCCAGTCATTTTCATCAAATACCAATGTGGTGCGAGCGTCGTGTAGTTATTCCAGTCTCCGAGGTTGAATTCGTTGTTCTTTAGAGATGGAATGTGTCCTAACTGGGGTCCGACTACATATATCACCTTCGAGAGGTATGCAGTGATCAACGTGTATTCAAAATACGGTGTGATGTTGTCACGGTTAACCACATCATCCAAAGGAGAGATGTAATCTGGCAAGACCAACATGATATTCTTCGCATTATCTAGATCATCGCGGTGCTTGCTTCTCTTCTCAACAATGCGGCCAAAACTTCATATAGTTGATGGGGATGCTTGCAATCCACCAATCGACAATGTCTGTATTCCCACATACATGACTCTCTCAATCATGATTTCTACAAGTATTTCCTCCACAAACTTCTCTATTATGCTACATTCGCCTGAAATGCACACTCGTAATCAAATAACTCAGGTCAAAAAATAGACAAATGAGGTAATCCAATGGATGACAAGGTCTAGAAGGCACAACGTGATACAATGGATTCTTTGTTAGCTTGGATATCATGGTTTGAAATAAGTGGTCTCGGCGCAGCATCCAACGTATTAAATAAGCAACTTCGTAACATATTACTCCAATAGGTAGGAATGTTTTAATCAATACGAATCCATCTATTATGGAACGATCTCAACAGTCCAATCCCGATCTTTCCAGTAATAACTGCATTTCTATCCATTTTGGAGTGTTATTCTAATAGTCGGGGTGCCTCCAACAATCATATAGCTTCTTAGTGGAGAAGTCCTATTCTGCGTTGTTCTACTATTCTGACGAAGTTCAAGTTCTTCAATCCTGCCTCCTATGAAGTCTTCGCTGGAACTTCCTGTAGTTTTTCTAACTTTACTTTCTTCTTACTGAGCTTTCTTTCCTTCTTCCCTGTGAAATGAGTCTCTGGATTCCTGTTTCCATTCTTATTCTTATATGTTCTTAGCGTAGTGACTTCACGTTGTTGATGTTCTTTCAAAGGGTTCAGAGATAATACCTATTTTCTTACTAGGTCCTGGGTGGACATACTTTCTTGTTGCATGGATAGGTCCTTCAATCCTTCTTGTGCTCTTTCAAGGTTGATAGCTACTTCTCTTTCATTCCACTGCTTCGACTCAACTTCTCATTCTTCTATCAGTCGATCTATTATTCAAGCTATGAAATACCTTAGCTCTTGCCTTTTCTTTTCTATGTCTTCCTCCTCTGCTTTCCTTCTGATCTGATCTTTCTCAATCCAAGTCTTTCCTAATAAAAGTGGAAAAGAGGCATTTTTATAAAAAAAACCTAATAACTTCAAAATCCTCTTCTGTTGACATTTCATGAGAAATCATAGGTATATTAGTAACTCTTCCACATAGGTTTATCATCTTTCCTTTAAACAAGCCTATCCCTCCCAATGAAGGTATCATAGAAAGCTTTCCCAAAATTTCCCAAGTGCTTTCTGGCATAACATTCACATGTGTTTCTTCATCCAATACATAGTCTATGTCGAAGTCTTCTATTCTTGTAACTATGCGTTGTTTTTCTTTCGGGATCTCTGGTAAACTGATGTCTGTGTGATCATCCATTTCTTCTTTTAATTGTAATAACATAGTCTCTGACTCTTTTTATATATGATTCTTAGTCTCTTGACCTTCTTGATAGTTTTCCCATCTCTTGTTCATATTTTAAACTTTAGCAATCGTTCTTGGGAAATCCTCAACCTCATGACCAATGGATTTACAACAAAGACAAATAGGACCTATACCATGGCATTCCTTATCAAGATGTCCCAGTCTCCTGTAGTTATAACACATCGTCAATATTCTCTTTCTTTTAAACGAGCCATGGTATTTCCTGTACTATGCACTTGGATCACATTGTTGTACCTGTAGTCTGCAAAAAATATTTCTAGGTTCTTGCATCCACTCATTAGTCCACAAATTCTTTATATGCATAGGAATAACATATTATTCTCTATTTCTATCAGATTTATTCACATCAACTCTTTCTTCTAAATGTGCCCTAACATTCATGTTAGAACAAAATCTATCAAACATACCTAGATTCATACTTTCAAAGAAAAAGTTTCCACTTATCTTACCTTTACCAGTGCACAAAGATTTAAGATCTTACCTCCTTCTTTCATATCCAGTTTCTTTCTTAGCACAAAGCTTCACAATTCAAGTAGAATATTGCGCACTACAACAATAGATCTATGCACAAAGATTTATCTTCTTCAGTTCCCAACAATTACAGTTTTAGGTCCCGACAATGGAACCATTTGTTGGCACAGGGGCAGACCCAGGGTTTAACGCTTCAACAACACATCAAAAAAACCATAATTACTGGCCCTTTTGCAAACACCTGCGAAGCAGATGAAGTCTCACCCGAGGTAGAGGCAGGGGGAGGTTGCAGGAATCAGGTGTCTAAAACCAAGATGGGACACAGATCTATGATTACAACACTTAACAGAAGACTTAAACAACAATAGGCATTAGTTTTTGAATCTCATTCATATCACAGATCAAACCCTTAATACAGAGCAACACAGTAACAATAAAGATCAAGTACTTACCATCACATATCACATAACATTATATCATATCTAGCATTCAATTACCATCAATATAGCACTAAGCATCTATACATCCATCCAACATATATAAATATTAATACACTAAGAGATAAACAACATAAACAACATTGCAACATTGCACAAAACACATTAACGCAGGTTATATGTGGTTCACCCTAGTGTGGGGCTATGCCCACCAAATTCTTGTTCTTCTTTATTAGTCTTTGATCTCCTTACATTCTTCTTCTCCCGCGCACAGAGCTATAGAGCCCAACTCTGCACTGGACAGGTGAGCTGCGCCCAATGCACTAGATCCACCTTCCTCAAAATCAGGTCAAGTAACAAAGCCAACTCCTAAGTAGAAAAAATCCTTACACAGTCTGTCTGCACAATGCAATTACAACTTCTTGCACTGAGCAAATATTAACCTACTATGCACTTAGCCACTAGTAGTTATGCACTAATTTGATTCTAGTCGTTGTTCTTGCATCGCTTAGCTACTTATTTATACATTTACACAAAGGCCTAAAACTTGGGTACACCCATGGGATGACATCCCAAAAATCATTATATAAATCCTAAAGACCATTTTTTGGGTCCACAAGCCCACAAAACCAGGGAGATCCCGTGATCTCCACTCCGCCTGGGCACTCTATATTCGACCAACCTGTCGAAGTCCCAAAAGTGGTCAACCACAACCAATGTTTCCACAAAACTTGGTCAAGGGCCTACAATTAACATTACACAATATAGTTTCATTATGGGTATTTGGGGATGCTAAACTAAACTCTACAATAAAACCAACAATCTCATCAATAAAAAATTTCAATTTTCAACAAAGATTGCCTAATCAAATTTTGGTGATGACAAACTAGAGAAGGTTGAATTTGTATAATTTTTATACTTCTTCCCTATTTCTATCCCTAATTGGAGCCTTGAATATTCAATGCAATGCATTTTAGATACGATTAAGTGGATTCCCAGTTGCAAGATTAGAGAACATAAATAGATATGCCACACTTTTGTACCAAAAAATGATGATTTCCTATTTGAGGCATGATAACAACTATTAGTAGGTCCTTAATTATTCACATGAATGCAACCTGATTATAGTTGACATTCTCTAGATGCGATTACATGAAGACCCCATTTATTCCATCTCTCAAAATAAATAATAATTGTTTATTAATGTTTTTATAAGGAAATCTTTATTAGTTTTCTTCTTCTTTTTAGGTAATATATCTTGGGGAAAACCCCCTAGAATTTCTCCTCATTTTGAGGATGGTACCATTCTTTAGGGCATAAGGTTAGGTCAACAATAGGGATTAGAAACATTACAATGATATACTCATTATGAGCTCCACATGTCACTTATGGGAATAGACCCTGGGTGGGGAGGATAATGGCCCATCCTACAACCACTTGGGATAGACATAATTGACCATAAAACTTTGTGACACCTCCCCTTCTTCTCGAGAATATCTAGATGGAGGGTGGCTCAAACACAAGCCATAAGTTGTAGTCTAAGCATGCCACGAATTGGTCCCTTTTCAACAAATTTCCCTTCATGTTATTATTTCTTTTGACAATATCAGAGCTAACCGTGATCTCATAACATTTTGTTGTTATTATTCACATAATGTTTCTCCCAAAGGGAAGTACATTGATTTTGTTTCGACTGAGGCATATACAAATCAACTAGAAGTAGGATTGCAACCAGGAATAACTTTGCTTGGACCTGTTGATGAGATTTTCTTTGACACATATGATATATTTGTTCATGTTAATAAGTCTTCTCCTGACAATTGCTTCATATCCACTGTAAGAGGATCTCTATATTTATAACGATGAATGCATTTACATAGATTAGATTTTCTAATGTTTTGGGATTAGAACTTCAATTGATAATAAGTGCGACTGCTTCAGAGCTATGATGCAACAACACATTTCGAGAAAACAATGCAGGATGTTGTTGCTATGTACACCCACATAACTGGAAAGGTATGGAAGCATTTTCTTACAAATTGTTGGCCCATTCTAAATATTTTTTCTTTCCCTAGCCACGTTTATTTCTATTCTCTTTTTTTTTGTCACTAATCCTTATTGTTGATTGTTTCTTGCAGGTCTTGGACCTAATTGTTGACCTAAGTGTTTCAACCTAATTGTTGACCTAAGTGTTTCAACTGTAGCTGAAGAATGATGGGTTGTAGCATATCAATCTTTAGTTGGGTTAGAAGCTCCTCCATGGATGTATTTTCTTTGATGATATTTTCTACGTTGTGTTAGAGAAGTTCTAGTATTTATATGTATTTGGAAATGATGTTTGTAAATGCAAGTATTTACAGTTGAAGACTAGAAAAAAAATAATCATAAGAAGTCCCACTTCCAATATACTTTCTCTACAATTCCTCCACCAGTTTGAACAACAAAGTGAAGACTATCTGTAGCAGGTGGAATGCCCCAGATAAATGGCACAACAACTATCATTTTTAGCTTCTCATGAAAGCCTCCTTTTCTTTCCTTTTCAATAGATACAACCAACTTAGAGTCCATTATCATTTTTTACATAAGTTGAATGAAAAACATTTATTTTTGATACCTTGTTCATCCTAGTAAGAATNCAACTATCATTTTTAGCTTCTCATGAAAGCCTCCTTTTCTTTCCTTTTCAATAGATACAACCAACTTAGAGTCCATTATCATTTTTTACATAAGTTGAATGAAAAACATTTATTTTTGATACCTTGTTCATCCTAGTAAGAATCAAACAACTCTCTCAAGTCTTTCCATGTTGTTGGTGCAGACCCCCTACCTCTGCCTCAAAAGGGTCCGCTAACCTCCCGATCTAAGGATCATTCTTCTTCTTCCTGGTGAGCCAAAATGGCTCTTTTGATTCCCTACTGGAACCTTCAACGAATCCACAGGTTCTTCAAACTTCACCCGCAAGTCCTGCAAAGGACCCAACCTCTCTCTGTGTGCACTAGGTACTAATTCAAAACAGTGTGAGCGCTAGCCCTCGGGCTAGGCCCCTCCTCCACACGACCACCACCTGTGACCATTGGCTGAGCCCATAGGGCGCTTTTCGCATTTCGCAACTTCATGAAACCTGATATCGAGTCTCTTAACTCTTCAATCCCCGAATGTCGAAATGGGCTCAATGACGATTATCCCTTGCCCAAATATTGGTCCATGTAACCACTTCCTTTGTGACCACAGCCTACTCCAAAGACACGTCACATTTCACAACTTTGGGGTTTTCAATGCAAAGTGCCCTGGTTCCTTGTCCTTAGAATTGCCGAAATATCAAAATGGGCCTAATGACTCTTTGGCTTCTCCCTTAATCATTCTCCATGTAACATTGTCTGATGACCTAGGGCTACTCCTCTGAATCCTTTGGCTTTCACAATTCCGGGATATGGAGTACAGTCTCCTCCCTTCTCCTTTGAATCTATGACTCCCAAAATCTAGTGACTCCTGATCTATGGTTCAGATCCTCCCTGGATATGACGACCTACAACCTTTCGGAGTTTTCTTCGAACCTTGACCCCTCGCCATGTGTTCTTTAGATGGATAGTCCCAATTTATTCCGAGACATTGACAAGTTCTTCTACCCAACACATACACGAGGTTAACTGGTGTGCATCTTCTCCCGAATCCGATGGCTATCGATCCTCCGCACTAGGTCTACCGGACCAGAACTAACTTACCTGTGTGCATTCCTCTTGTGTGCCTGGACGTGGATCGAACGATCCATATCTCTTATCCAGTGTTCAAATCAACGAAAGTTGTGCTCCTCCTGAGCTCATGCTTCTCCTTCCTACCTTAGAATATTTGATATGTCTCAAAGGCTACGGACTTTGATTTCTCTACGAACCCTATGACCTTGTGTCTCACCTATGTTCTAGAAAACATTATCCTTCCTGAGCTTTGTCAACTCTGAAACCTCAAAGGGTTTTTCTTGACCTCTGCAACTCCTTGCACGATCCTTGCACATTGTTGTTCTATATCTTCTAAGCTTGTTTATGTCTTTGACCTTGAAGTGTCTTGGCCTATTGTTCCTTTCTGATGTAACTCTGTGTGTAAAGGCACTATTCCTCCTGAGCTTAAGAACTTGAAACAAGTTATTCCTGTGCACACTCCTTGTGCTCTGACTAGCCTTCAGATGGTTGTCATTTAACACTTCACTGAATGTTGGCCTAGTGCAATCCTTTCACCTGTCTTTGTCCTCCTTGAGCTTCAACTGCTCATACCTCAATGGTCATTGTCCCTTTCTCTACTTGAAGGGATATAATTTTCCTCTAGAAATTTATGCTCAAGCACTCCTTGCTGAGCCTACAGAGTGTTCAGTAACCCTGTGAGTGTCTTCCTGACGACACTTCCCTTATCTCAGAAATCAAAATACAATTCCCTCTTTGCACTCTATGCACTTGCTCGATGCCCTCCTGACAGAGCTTTACAAAACCTTCAGTGATTCTGTCTTCTCTCTGTGCCCTCCTCTGGACATTCTAACCTCCAAGGTGTTCAGCAACCTTGAGGCTTCTCCCTTGATCCTATGATTCCTCTAGTGCGCCCTATTGGCACGTCTATGTCTGAATTCCACAGAATGCATAAGTGCACTCTTGCATTGGCTTACAGAACCCTCAGTATTCTGCCATGCAACCTCTTGCATGAAGTCGCAAAGAACCCATACTTGAAATTAGTAAATTGTAATGGACCTCCTCATTACAACACAAAGCCTCACATAACAAGTGCAATTTTTTTAATTTTTTTTTTTTTTGTGTGTGTGTATACAAGGGTAATAAAAACGTTATACTCTACGTTGCAACACGACGATGATCAAGGTGAAAGAAACTCATGAAAAAACAACATGGCGACCAACCATAAAATCACATCAATCACCTGGAATCAAAATTCGACATTCAACCGACAAAAATAAGAATGACTACCAGCCCCTCCTACCTTGCAATGGTTAGGACCTCTAGGACACATAAGCAATGCTCAAGCCCAAGTTCCCATTGATTTTGACCATTTAAGGTCTCAAGTCTGGAGACTGTTCTGAGGAACAAGGAGGCATCTACATTCCACCCGACACAAGCAAACCTAAACTAAATATGCTTAGTCAACAATGAGTGTAAATGAGTAAAAATTCATCTCATAAAGAATCATAAATCAAGAGCGGTAATACATTTTAATCTCATGCAGCTTAAGTCTATATCTTGTTTTTAAGGAAATCTTCTAGGGGTATGTGAAGAGAAGCTATAATTATATGCTCATTATGAGAACCCATAAGAAACTCCATCATCTTAAGCAATACAAGAATTTTAACAACACTTTTACATTATGCATCCATGATATGAAACTAATAAAATCATTCATAAGAGAAATAATGAGAAGTCACATGCTGACCTAGATATAAGAGGTATGTACAGTAATGCAAGATATAAAGTGTTATCAATATTTTCATTGTAATAGTCTACTACTAAGGTCACGATTCTCTTTTTGAAGCTTCAATAATACCCTTAAGAGATAGTTGTTAATAGCATTCAATTGGTATAATCCTCAATATTTAAATCACTTGATTCTTCTATATTTTCTTCACCTTTAATTAAGTATTCAAATCTCAATCCTAGAAAGTCTTGAATCATTAATTGAAACATTACTCAATAAAGTGGTCTTGTTATTATTAAACGCTAACTAAAACACATAGCTTGTTGTGATGAAACATTAGATTTGACTGTTGTTATTACACATTAACTAGAACATGGTAGATTGGTGTTAGGTTCTAGCATTGGTAACATATATATAAGCATTAAATGATATCGCATCCAATATTTAAGTGTTGAAATCGAATCTAAGTAGCCTTAAGTACATTCTAACATAATCTGCATTAACCATTAATCTAATATAAATACATGCTATCAATTCCCATATAAGATTCTAACACAATCTGCATTAAAAAATTAATTAATATATATACATGCTACCAATTCCCATATACGATTCTAACACTGTAACACTAATACATTATGAGCGCTATCTAATAGTAAAATCAATATTAAAACCAACTTGTTGACTCTTACACTTGTTGTCTGCAAGGCACCCATGAGGAGAGATATAAGGAAATTTTAAACCAAGGGTGCTACCGAGAATATTGGCGTCACCATTATAGTCCCTTCCAGGATAAAGGTGTGGATTGTAATTAAGGCAATATCGTCCATTCGACCGCAATGCTTAGTCAACCCTTAAGGAAAACGTGTCCAATGAACCACCCAACACAGTCCAACATTCAAGGGAAAAACATAGTCACAGGTTAAAGGCATTTCGTGGTCAATTATTGCAAGAAACTTGATGATTTGAAAAGCTAAAATCGTGGGTAGAAACCGCACGCTCAGGAGGACGTCTTAAAGCAGAATCATGGGCGTTAATAATCAGCATACTTAGTCTCATTCTCAAGCAAATAGTGGGCATTAATGACAACAAAAAAAAGGGGGTCGCATTTTGAAGACAGATTTGTGGTCAGTAATGCAGAAAAAACAGACGCGTTTTACAGGCATAATCATGGTCATTCTACTATTGGGCTCGCTGTCAAACAGTGGTCAACACTCCCTCTAAGAAAGGATTATTTGTTGTCCACTCAAGCTGGAAGCGATTGTGTTTAAACAATAATTTCCAACCCAAAAGAAAAGGCAGAGATCCACGTCTACCCTCTGTCCTATTCGCAGATCATCACCCAACCGCAGGTCATAAATAAAAGGAAAATCAAATGCAAACACCACAATCTCAGTCAATCTATTAAAGGTCAACAGTGGGTGATTAAGTTGTCGAAAAAAAAATATAAAACAAAATAGGTGCGATAGAACCCATGAACGTCAATTCGCGGTCACAAACTGGGCAATTAAATTGCTGGCAGAGAATAGGTAATAGCAGGAATGAAACCCGTGACAACAAGGTTGGTGAAAACATTCAAAGCAATTCAATGCAGATAGGATTTAATTGTTTTCCCTAACTGGATGCCAACACCATGCAAGATGATTAGATACCAACATTATTTAATCCCAGCGTACCCAAAATAAAACACAAGTTTAGAAGTTAGGCGTTTTTGTCCTCCCCCCTTTTTATTTCCAGGATGCCCAAATGCATAATGAAGATAAACTCCGTCACGTTCTAGATTACCAAGGTGTGGGAAAAAAGTAAAGCAAAGTAGAGTGCAATCAATATTTTCGTGACCAGTATATCAATAAAACTGCAGGCTGAAATTAGATTTGATACATTATCAGGATAAAACAATGCAGAGTGCGATCAATCTTTTCAGGATCAGAATATCAACAAAACTTCAGGCTGAAATTAGATTTGTTACATTATCAGGACACCAATAAATTTCAGACTAAATTTAAATCTTTCCATCCACAAGATACCAATCCAACACAACCAATAGTAAGGGAATGCCAGGGTTCCTTGGGATAAGTTATTGAAATGATCGTCAGGAAAACCATCAACATGGAAGAATTCCAAACGCAGAGGTACTTTAGCTAGAGGGCGCAAGACATCAAACTATCAAGGACAACATCAAAGGTAGCTGACAGATGGGTTCGTCCTTCGCTTCACCATCCTCACATAGAAAAGTAAGGCGTTGAGATCCATAGGCCTTTTAACGCTAAGGCGACAACTGTAGATCAAGCTCCTTGCCGACTGCTCAGGTGAGGAATGGCATGCTAGGGATGAAGGAAAAAAATTGCAAGGGTCACAGGCAGACACCATAGGGCTATCAAGTCGTGCGGGGAATGAAGCTTGTGGGAGTCAACAATCATCAGGCTAGGCTAAGAACAGTTTCAGTCATCGAATTTTAAAAATAACTCGGTTTAACTACCCAACAATCATGCAGATCCAAATCATAAATCCTACCACATTCTATCATTCAAACAAAGAAGCATACTGTTGTCAGCTTGCCTACTTCAAGTGTCGTCTGCACGCTCCATGCAACTCCCGCTTGCTGACTGTTGAGACCTCACCGGTACCTTCCAAGCAATGCTAGGGGTACTCTTCTTCCCCCTTAGCCCCCCGAGCCACAAAGTAGCCACCCACACTATCTAGAGATTTCGTCTAGCTCCTATCTCACCTTGCAAGGCCGAGGTACCACTCCTCTCTGAGCTGGGTATCCCAACTCCCACATGGAAATCAGTCAAGTCGATATTTCTGGAGTGTAATGATATGCAAATAAAAGATGATCCTTCATCCTTCTCCTTCCTTTATTTTATAGAGTTTCGAACTTTCTTTCTTTCCTAAAATCTCATTTAATTAAAGTTTTAAAAATAAATTCCTAAAATTTCCTCTCCGTACAAGTGTCCCCCATCCCCTATAGTCCTCCATAAATTAATTTCGTTAATTAAGTAATTATCTTTTTTTCCCTCACACACCTAGAGTTACTCCTAGAATCACTCCTAGGTGTCCCTAGATTCCCTTACAGGTTTTAAAGGCTTTCCCTATTATGAAATTGCTAATTCAGTTTAAAATTAGAAAACTCTTAAATGTGGATTCTTTACTAAGTTTCCTTCCCACTTTTTCCCTTAAGTTCCTCTTTTTCCTTTTTATTTTACCTCCTTTCCCTAGTTTCTTGTTTTTTTTTTATTTTCCCTCTTTCCCCTTTTACTTAGAACTCAAAAAGGCAGGTGTGGAATATAACCCCTTTTCCCTTTTATCATTAATTTAGTATCTTTTAAATTATCAAATGATAAAATAATTAATTCCCTCTTTACTTTTTATATCCACAGATTTTATTTCTTATGAATAATTTAATTTCTTACTCCCTTCATGTTACAAAATTTTATGAAGACCATAATTATTACTTAAGTGGTTTTTATTTTAAATTTTATTATTTTATTTTATTTTATCTATTTATTTATTTTTATTTTTTTTAATTATTATTATTATTTTTTTTTTAAAAGTTGACAAAATTTTACCCCTAGCGAAATTTTAGAATCAGTACTTAGATTTTGTATTGGGCAACATTTAATTAGGGAAATTGTTTTTAAAATTTCTTAACTTGTTATTTGCCTTAGGGCCATCTAGGTTCATCCCTCTATCATCATCAATGTGACGTGCCCTTTAGGACGCACTAGGTGCTCCAAGGGTGCCACTCGCCTCATCTGTTCCCTTGCGCAACGTGCCCTTTAGGATGCACTACGTGCTCCAAGGGAGCCACTCGCCTCTTGACTGATTGGTAAACATCAATAACCCCTGGAGTCAACACTCCTCCAGGTGAGCTTGTGGGAGACTAAGGTCTTCTAAGGAATAAGGCCCCCACCTTATTGCATGCCCCTTAGAATCATCGCGAGCGACTGTCGCAGTCTGCCCTCACGACATCATGGGTCCTCTCGAACTAGGTAGTCATTAACCTGCAGTTTGAGCCGTTGCAGGAGTGCTAGTAGGATGTGGCAGGGCTGTTGTCCACACCTGTCCCTCAACATCTCTAGTAGTCATGTGTGGCCCCTTTACTCCATATGTGAGTCTGGTCGGCAAGCTATCGTCAGCTTGCATCATCAACAAATCACGTCAGAGCATATCCACATCATATCATTTAGTTATATGCACTAATATCATAGTAAAACAATCAAACCCCAAAGGCACACTCCCTGACTTGCTCTGGAGTCCAAGGGGTTCCATCGAGGCCTATGCATCCTCAAGGTCCAAAACCATGCACACTCAGTAAAACCAAGTCAATAACACATGTCTATGTCATTGTAGTAAAACAACATGTCATCAATCCATAACACATCGTAATCAAAGTCAAAATTTTTAATAGCATAATAATCTGGATCACTTGCGAGCAAGTGTCCTCAAAGAATAAGTTTGCTCAGTGTGCCAGAGCAGGATGTTCCATACACCCCCTCTTGGTCTAAACTTCGTCGTGAAGTTTCATAGTATATATGCTGAAATAAAGTGTATCACAGTATCATATGTTTATCTATCAAACAAAAATGGAAACTATTGGCACATATCATATGCGTCCTACCAGGTTGCCAAGTGAGGACTATAATTGTCCCACTAGACCTTGACCTGATCTACTATTCCATGTCGTAGATATCGAACACGATGATCCAAGATGCAGATCGACTCAGCCGTGAGCGCCCCCTGGGCCCTCATCCGATACCTACAAGGAACTCATGTCAATAATATGTGTAGGATCACTAATATAATGTCTCAAAACAGATACATGAAAAACATCGTGCATACGCCTCAAGGAATCATGCAAGGCTAGTCGATAGGCCACATGCCCCTTTCTCTCCATAATCTCAAAAAGTCCCACGAACCTAGGAGAGAGTTTATCTCCCTTCCCAAACTTGATCGAACTCTTGTGTGGTTTAACCCACAATAAGACTAAATCGCCAACCTCGTAACTATGGTCGACATAATGCGCATAGACATAATTCTTCTACTGATCCTGCGCTTCTTTAATCCTTTGTCTTATTTTTTTCATTTGCTCTTCCATTTATTGGATCGCTTCTGGTCCCACCAGGACCCTATCCTCAAGCCGATCCCAACTAAAGGGCGTCCAACACGGTCGCCCGTAAATAAACTTGAAAAGCACCATCTTAATGGTGCTCTGGTAACTATTGTTGTAAGTAGACTCCACTAGTGGCAAGAATTCTTCCCAATGTTTTTGTTGGTCCATCACATACATGTGCAACATGTCTTCCAAGGTTTGGTTCGTTCATTTAGTCTGCCCGTCCATCTCTGGGTGATACGCAGTACTAAAGTTAAGTTGGGTTCCTAAGGCCTCTTGGAAACTCATCTAAAATCATCTAGTAAACATTGATCCTCGATCAAATATAATCCTCTTACGAACGCCATGCAGCCTCACAATCTCACTGATCAAAACTCTAGCTATGTCAGGTGCCTGATACATCATACGCACAGGAATAAAGTGAGAAGTCTTCATCAGAGTGTCTACTACTACAAAAATCAAGTCATGTCTCCTTGCCATCAGTGGCAATCAAACAATAAAATCCATCGAAATAATTTCCCATTTCAATTCTGGAATAGCATGTGGTTGTATAAATCCTACTGGGTGTCTATGTTCATCCTTTACCTGTTGACATTCTAGACATCTGGCCACGTAGTTGACTATGTCTGCCTTCATTCCCTTCTAGAAGAATAAGGGTTTAAGGTCTGCCCTCATCTTCGTGACTCCCGGGTGAGCCATGTATACTGCTTTATGAGCTAGGATCAACATCCTCAACTCGTCGTTTTGCAGCACATAAATCCGACCTTTAAACCTCATTAAACCATTGCTATCAAATGAAAATCCAGCAAATCATGGTACCATCATTGTGTTTTGTTAGATAAAACCCTCAACCTCCTTGTACCGGTCATCTTCACACTTTAAAGTTAGATCTTTTCACAGATATTTGTCTGAAGAGGCAACATCGAAAAGATGCGTGGTCTCCGACTCAATGCATCCTCCACTCGGTTCACTATTCCTTTTATGTAAGTAATCTCAAAGTCATACTCGCTAAGCAATTCTGACCAACGTCACTATCGTTTGTTCAGGTCACTTTCTGTAAATATGTGTTGTAGTCCACAATGGTTAGTCTTTAGTTCAAATTTTCGTCCAACAAGGTAGTGTCCCCAAACCTTCAAGGCATATACGATGGCTAATAACTCCAAATCATGCGTCGCGTAGGTCTCCTCGTGCCTTCTCAGTTTTCTTGAAATGTAAGCGATTACTCATCCATCTTGCATCAAGACTCTGCCTAATCCTTCCTTGGATGTGACAGTGCATACCAAGAAGTCCCCATCCATGTCAGCGACCTTCAGTATTGGTGTTTTTGTCAACAATTCCTTGAGCCTCTGAAATGCTTCCACGCATTTCTTAGTCCATAAAAACTTTTTGTTCTTCTTCTGCAACTCCGTGATCGGAATTGCTATCTTCGAAAATCCCTCGACAAACCGTCTATAGTATACTGCTAAACCCATGAAGCTACGCACTTCCAGGACATTCGTCGGTGCAGGCCATTCCATAATAGCCTTGACCTTGGTTGGATCCACAGTGATTCCTTCGTCGGAGATGACATGCCCTAAGTAGTGAATCTTTGATTGATAAAATGACCATTTCGACACTGCAGTACCAAGCGCAAGTGCTCATCATGCTCCTCCATCGTCCGAGAGTAAATCAAAATATCATCAATGAACACTTGGATGAACTTGTCCATGTACTCATAGAACACCCCATTCATCAAACTCATAAATACCTCTGGGGCGTTTTTCAGTCCAAACAGTAAAAAAATAAAATCGTAATGTCCAAACTTCATCTTAAAGGTGGTCTTAGGGACTTCATCTTCCTTAATCCATAACTAGTGGTATCCTGATCGCAAGTCCATCTTTGAGAACACCGTCACGCCCTTAATTTGATTGAACAGATCATCAATCCTTGGCAATAGATACTGATTCTTGATCGTGGCCTTGTTCAATTGATGGTAGTCAATGCAAAGCCTCCATGATCCATCCTTCTTTCGTCTGAAAATAACAGGTGCACCCCATGGTGACACACTAGGATGTATCAGTCCCAGGTCCAACAACTCCTTCAGTTGCATTTTCAACTCTTGTAACTCCGGGGTCGACATATGATAAGGTGTTCTTGCTATAGGTTCAGTCCCCAGTTTCAGGTCTATGGTAAACTCCAACTCCCTCTCCAGTGGCAATCCAAGTAACTCCTCTGGAAATACATCGGCAAACTCTTTCACCACCAGAAGGTGTTCTATACCACCCGCTACTCCCTTCTCGTTTAACACAAGGATCACATAAATATTGCACCCCTTGCGCATGCTCTTCCGAAGTTGCAAGGAAGAGATGAACCTTAAGGAAACTCCCTCGTTCCATCCTACAATCACACGTCTTTGTCCCTTGTCATCGACCAAGCTCAATCATTTTGTCTTACAGTTGAGTATCGCCTCATGCGATTCCAACCAATCCATACCAATCATGACATCATAAGATCTTAGGATCGTGATGTATAGGTTGGCCCTGGTGACAAACTCTCCCAGGTTAAGGACACAACCCGTAACCCTTCCTCCAACCTTCTGTTTGGCTCCTGAATCCATTTGTGCAAAGCTAAACTCGTCCTATTCGACTGCCTTTACCTTAATCCTTTTTAGCGTTGCACCAGAAATGAAACTCTCAGTAGCACCGGGATCTATCAAAATACTAAGGGTCTGATCAACAACGGTACCTGTTGTCTCGAGCACAATCGACTGATGCTCTTCCTAGTGGTTATTCACCGCTACATGAATCCGATGTGCCTTGCCCATATCTCCCACGGTAGTGGGTCTGGATGATCCAGACACTCTAGTCCTCTCCATCGGTAAATTGCGCCAGTAATGTGGCTCCCCAGACGTCCAACACCCCTTCTTCATCCCAGTAGTCTTGGTACCCGAAGTAGAAGATGACATCCCACTGCCCCGGAATCCTGGTCTGTTCTACTGAACATGCCTGAACTATTGTTGCTATGAGTGATGCAACTACTGATGATGTGGTCCTCGATAAGGTGTCTGTTGTTGAGGCATCGATCGTTGAGGTTTAGTGAAAGTGGATCCCTCTGGAAGCCATAATATCCCGACGTATGTCTAGTTGGTTTTTGATGCTACTATGCTCCAGATGAAACCTGCCCGATTGGTCTCGCTAGAGTCCTGGTCTGACCCCCGCTGATAAGCTCCTCCTCTGCTATGAGGGCCTTCTAGATGGCATCATGCAAGGTTTGAGGCATCAAAATCCTAACCTTTACATGCAGGTTGTCGTTAAGGCTGAACATGAACCTATTGACCTTAAGTTTCTCAGTGTTAAGGTGTGGAGCATACCGAAGAAGCTCCATAAAATGGGCCTCGTACTCAGGCACCATACGACCTCCTTGTCGTAAGGCATTGAACTCATTGAGCTGACGTTCAATGAATTCCTCTGAAAGGTACCTCTCTAGAAACTGTTCCTCGAACAACTCCCATGAAACATCTTCGATGACCATGTTCAACTGCAGTAAGAGCGGCTTCCACCATAGAAGAGCGCTTCCCTTCAGTTGAAATACCTCCATGCGGACCTTTATGTTGGAGGAATAATTGAGAAGTGTAAAGTACATCGCCATATTCTCCAACCATGCCTCAATAGCTGCACCGTCCGGGGCACCAAAGAACTTGGGAAATTTGACCTTCTCAAGTTCACAATGAATGCTACTAGTACCGACCAGAGCGCACGATGGAACCTCAACGGGTGCCGATGCCTTGGCCAAATCTCTGTCCAAACGACTGATCAGAGCCTCAGACATGCGCTGAAAACATCTCATCATTCCGACTACATCACCAACTGCTATCTTCTCCTATCCGAGAACCTGCTCATCGCCATGGGGGTTAGACCCCTCAGGTGTGGATGCTACTGGAGGCATCGTGCCTCCTCCCTGAGGACCCTGTCATCTTCCATCGCAACATCCTCTAACCATGATTACCTACACACACATAAGTCAACTCGATTAGCAACCATATAAACTAATCATATCAATGAAAGCCGGGGCGATCCCAAGTCGTGGGTTGAACTCGATCTGATACCATATGTAACAGACCTCCTCGTTACAACACCAAGGCTCACATAACAAGTGAATTTTTTTTTTTTGTGTGTGTGTGCATGTGTACAAGGGTAATAAAGACATTATACTCTGCATCGCAACATGGCAACAAACAAGGCGAAAGAAACTCACGCAATGAAAACATGGTGACCAACCATAGAAGCACATCAATCACCTGGAAGAAATATTTGACATTCAACCGATGAAAATAAGAATGACTACCCACTCATCCTACCCTGCAATGATTAGGACCTCCAGGACACATAAGCAACGCTGAAGCCTAGGTTCCCATCGATTTTGACCATTTAAGGTCTCAGGGATGGCGATTTTTTTGAAGAACAAGGAGGCGTCTAAATCCTGCCCGACACAAGCAGACCCAAAATAAATATGTTAAGTCAACAATGAGTGTAAATGAGTAAAAAGTCATCTCATAAAGAATCATAAATCAAGAGCGATAATACATTTTAATCTATTTCAGCTTAACTCTATATCTTTTTTTTAAGGAAATCTTCTAGGGGTATGTGAAGAGAAGATATAATTATATGCCCATTATGAGAAACCATAAGAAACTCCAACTTCTTAATAAATACAAGAATTTTAACAACACTTTTACATTATGCATCCATGATATGAAACTAATAAAATCATTCATAAGAGAAATAATGAGAAGTCACATGTTGACCTAGATATAAGAGGTATGTACACTAATGCAAGATATAAAGTGTTATCAATCTTTTCATTGTAATAGTCTACTACTAAGTTCACCATTCTCTTTATGAAACTTCAATAATACCCTTAAGAGATAGTTGTTAATAGCATTCAATTGGTATAATCCTTAATATTTAAATAACTTGATTCTTCTATATTTTCTTCACCTTTAATTAAGTATTCAAATCTCAATCCTAGAAAGTCTTGAATCATTAATTGAAACATTACTCAATAAAGTGGTCTTGTTATTATTAAACGCTAACTAAAACACAACGTGTTGTTATGAAACATTAGATTTGACTGTTGTTATTACACACTAACTAGAACAAGGTAGATTGGTGTTAGGTTGTAGCATTGGTAACATATATCTAAGCATTAAATGATATTGCATCCAATATTTAAGTGTTGAAATCGAATCTAAGTAGCCTTAAGTACATTCTAACATAATTTGCATTAACCATTAATCTAATATAAATACATGCTATCAATTCCCATATAAGATTCTAACACAATCTGCATTAACAATTTAATTAATATATATACATGCTACCAATTGCCATAGATGATTCTAAATCTGTAAGGCTAATACATTATGAGCGCTATCTAACAGTAAAAGAAATATTAAAACCAACTTGTTGAATCTTACACTTGTTGTCCACAAGGCACCCATGAGGATAGATATAAGGAAATTTTAAACCAAGGGTGCTACCGAGAATATTGGCATCACCATTACAGTCCCTTGCAGGATAAAGGTGTGGACTGTAACTAAGGCAATATCATCCATTTGACCACAATGATCAGTCAACCCTTAAGGAAAACGTGTCCAATGAACCACCCAACACAATCCAGCATTCAAGGGAAAAACATAGTCACAGGTTAAAGGCATTTCACGGTCAATTACTGCAAGAAACTTGATGATTTGAAAAGCTAAAACTGTGGGTAGAAATCGCACGCTCAAGCAGACGTCTTAAATTCGAATTATGGGCGTTAATAATCAATAGACTCAGTCTCGTTTTCAAGAAAATAGTGGGTGTTAATGATAGAAAAAAAAAGGGGTTGTGTTTTACAGACAGATTCGTGGTCAGTTATGCAGCAAAAATGGACGCGTTTTACAGGCAGAATCGTGGTCATTCTACTATTGGGATCGTTGTCAAACTATGGTCAACACTCCATCTAAGAAAGGATTATTCATTGTCCACTCAAGACGGAAGTGGTTGTGTTTAAACAAGAATTACAAACCCAAAAGAAAAGGCAGAGATCCACGTCTACCCTCTGTCCTACTCGCAAATCATCACCCAACCCCAGGTCATAAATAAAAGGAAAATCGAGGGAAACACCACAATCTCAGTCGATATGTTAAAGGTCAATAGTGGGTGATTAAGTTGTGGAAAAGAAAAATATCAAAACAAAATCGGTGCGATAGAACCCGTGATAGTCAATTCGCGGTCACAAACTGAGCAATTAAATCGCTAGCAGAGAATCGGTAATAGCAGGAATGAAACCCGTGACATCAAGGTTGGTGAAAACATTCAAAGCAATTCAACACAGACAGGATTTAAGTGTCCCTAACCGGGTGCCAACACCGTGCAAGCTGATTATATACCAACGTTATTTAATCCCAAAGTACCCAAAATAAAATGCAGGTTTAGAAGTTAGGCATTTTTGTCCTCCCCCCTTTTTATTTCCAGGATGCCCAAATGCATAATGAAGTTAAATTTTGTTACATTCCAGATTACCAAGGTGTGGAAAAAAAAGTAAAACAAAGTAGAGTGCGATCAATCTTCTCGTGACTAGTATATCAATAAAACTACAGGCTCAAATTAGATTTGATACATTATCAGGATAAAACAATGCAGAGTGCGATCAATCTTTTCATGACCAAAATATCAATAAAACTGCAGGCTGAAATTAGATTTGCTACATTATCAGTACACCAATAAATTTCAGACTGAATTTAAATATTTTCATCACCAACATACCAATCCAACACAACCAATAGTAAGGGAACTCAAGGGTTCCTTGGAATAAGTTATTGAAATTATCACCGGGAAAACCATCAGGATGCAAGAATTCCAAACACAGAGGTACTTTGGCTAGAGGACGCAAGACATCAAACTTTCAAGGACAACATCAAAGGTAGTCGATGGATGGGTTCGTCCTTCACTTCACCATCGTCGCACAGAAAAGCAGGGCGTTGAGATCCATAGGTCTTTTAATGCTAAGGCGATGACCATAGATCAAGCTCATGGCCAACTACTTAGGTGAGGACTGGCGTACTAGGGATGAAGGAAAACAATCACAAGGGTCACATGCAGACACCACAAGGCTGTCAAGTCATGTGGGGAATGAAGTCTGTGGGAGTCAACAATCATCAGGCTAGGCTAAGAATAGTTTCAATCATCGAATTTTAAAAATAACTCGGTTTAACTACACAACAATCATGCAAATCCAAATCATAAATCCTACCACCTTCTATCATTCAAGCAAAGAAGCATACCGTTGCTTGTTCGCCTTCTCCGAGTGTCATCTGCCCGCTCCATGCAACTCTCACTCGTCGATCGTCGAGACCTCACCAGTACCTCCCAGCCAATGAAAGGGTTACTCTTCTCCCCCCTTAGCCCCCCAAGCTACAAAGGGGGCCCCACACTATCCAGAGATTTCATCTAGCTCCCAACTCACCTCGCAAGGCTGAGCTACTACTCCTCTCTGAGATGGGTATCCCAAATCCCACAGGTAAATCAGTCAAGTCGGTATTTTTGCAGCGTAACGATACACAAACAAAAGATGATCCTTCATCCTTCTCCTTCCTTTATTTTGTAGAGTTTCAAACTTCCTTTCTTTCCTAAAATCTCATTTAATTAAAGTTTTAAAAATAAATTCCTAAAATTTCCTCTCCGTACAAGTGTCCCCCATCCCCTACATTCCTCCATAAATTAATTTCTTTAATTAAGTAATTATCTTTATTTCCCTCACCCACCTAGAGTTACTCCTAGAATCACTCCTAGGTGTCCCTAGATTCCCTTACAGGTTTTAAAGGCTTTCCCTATTATGAAATTACTAATTTAGTTTAAAATTAGAAAGCTCTTAAATGTGGATTCTCTACTAAGTTGCCCTCCTGCTTTTTCCCTTAAGTTCCCCTTTTTCCTTTTTATGTTACCTCCTTTCCCTGGTTTCCTATTTTTTTTTATTTTCCCTCTTTCTCCTTTTACTTAGAACTCAAAAAGGCAGGTGTGGAATATAACCCCATTCCCCTTTTATCATTAATTTAGTACCTTTTAAATTATCAAATGATAAAATAATCAATTCCCTCTTTACTTTTTATATCCACAGATTTTATTTCTTTTGAATAATTTAATTTCTTACTCCCTTCATGTTACAAAATTTTATGAAGACCATAATTATTACTTAAGTGGTTTTTATTTTAAATTGTATTATTTTATTTTATTTTATCTATTTTTTAATTTTTTAATTATTATTTTTAATTTTTTTTAAAGGTAGACAAAATTTTACCCCTCGCGAAATCTTAGACTTAGTACTTAGATTTTGTATTGGGCGACATTTAATTAGGGAAATTGTTTTTAAAATTTCTTAAGATGTTATTTGCCTTAGGGCCATATAGGTTCATCCCTCTATCATCATCAATGTGACGTGCCCTTCAGGATGCACTAGGTGCTCCAAGGGTGCCACTCGCCTCATCTGTTCCCTTGCGCGACATGCCCTTCAGGACACACTATGTGCTCCAAGGGTGATGCTCACCTCTTTACTGATTGGTAGACATTAATAACCCATGGAGTCAACACTCCTCCAGGTGAACTTGTGGGAGACTAAGGGCTTCTAAGGAATAAGGCCACTGCCTTATTGCGTGCCCCTTAGAATCATCGTGAGCGACTGTCGCAGTCTGCCCTCATGGCATTGTGGGTCCTCTTGAACTAGGTAGTTGTTAACCTTCAGTTTGAGCCACGTCGAGAGTGCTAGTAGGCTATGGCAGGGTTGTTGTCCAAACCTCTCCCTCAACATCTCTGGTAGTCGTGTGTGGCCCCTTTACTCCATATGTGAGTCTATTCGACAAGATATCGTCAGCCTGCATCATCAACAAATCATGTCAGAACATATCCACATCATATCATCTAGTCAGATGCACTAATATCACAGTAAACCAATCAAACCCCAAGGTGCACTCCCTGACTCACTCCGGAGTCCAAGGGGTTCCATCGATGCCTCTGCATCCTCAAGGTCCAAAACCCTGCACACTCAGTAAAACCGAGTCAATAACACATGTTTATGTCAATGTAGTAAAAAAAAATGTCATCAATCCATAACGCATCGTAATCAAAGTCAAAAGTTTTAATAGCATAATAGTCTGGATCACTTGCGAGCAAGTGTCCTCAAAGAATAAGTTTTCTCAGTGCCCCAGAGCGGGATGTTACATACACCCCTCTTGGTCTAAACTTCGTCCCAAAGTTTCACAGTATATATGCTGAGTATCACAATATCATATGTCTATCTATCAAACAAAAATGGAAATTTCTAGCGGATATCATATGTATCCTCCCAGGTTACTGAGTGTGGACTACAATTGTCCCACTCGACCTTGACCTGATCTACCATTCGACGTCATAGTTGTCAAACACGATGATCCAAGATGCAGACCAGCTCAGCTGTGAGCACCCCCTCATCTGATACCTGCAAGGAACTCATGTCAATAACATGTGTAGGATCACTAATATAATGTCTCAAAACAGATACATGAAAAACATCGTGCATACGCCTCAAGGAATTAGGCAAGGCTAGTCGATAGGCCATGGGCCCCTTTCTCTCCACAATCTTGAAAGGTCCCACAAACCTAAGAGAGAGTTTATCTCCCTTCCCAAACTTGATCGAACTCTTGTGAGGTTTAACCCACAAGAAGACTTGATCGTCGACCTCGTAACTACGGTCGACACGGTGCGCATCGGCATAACTCTTCTGCCGATCCTGCACTTCTTTAATCCTTTGTCTTATTTCTTGCATTTTCTCTTCCATTTATTGGATTACTTCTAGTCCCACTAGGAGCCCATCCTCAAGCCGATCCCAACTCAAGGGCATCCGACACAGTCGCCCGTAAAGAAGCTCGAAAGGCGCCATCTTAATGGTGCTCTGGTAACTGTTGTTGTAAGCAAACTCCACTAGTGGCAACAATTATTCCCAATGCTTTTGTTGGTCCCTCACATACATGCGAAACATGTCTTCCAAGGTTTGGTTCATTCGTTCGGTCTGCTCGTTCGTTTCTGGGTGATACGCAGTACTAAAGTTAAGTTGGGTTCCCAAGGCCTCTTGGAAACTCATCCAAAATCGTCCAGTAAACACCGATCCTTGATTGGATATAATCCTCTTAGGCACGCTATGCAGCCTCACAATATCACTAATGAAAACTCTAGCTATGTCAGGTGCCTGATAGATCGTACACACAAGAATAAAGTGAGCACTCTTCATCAGAGTTTCTACTACTACAAAAATCGAGTCATGTGTCCTTGCTGTCAGTGGCAATCCAACAATAAAATCCATCAAAATAACTTCTCATTTCAATTCTGAAATAGCATGTGGTTGTAGCAATCCTTATGGGTGTCTATGTTCATCCTTTACTTGCTAACATTCTAGACATATGGCCACATAGTTTACTATGTCTGCCTTCATTCCCTTGCAGAAGAATAAGGGTTTAAGGTTTACCCTCGTCTTCATGAATCCCGGGTCAGCCATGTATACTGCTCTATGAGCCTCGCTTAGGATCAACATCCTCAACTTGTCGTTTGGTGCCATGTAAATCCGACCTTTAAACCTCATTAAACTTTCTCTATCAAATGAAAATCCCTCAAATTGTGGTACCATCATTGTGTTTTGTTCGATAAAACCCTCGACCTCCTTGTACCAGTCATCGTCACGCTGTAAAGTTAGAATCTTTTCACGTAGATTCGTCTGAAGAGGCAACACCGAAAAGATGAGTGGTCTCTGACTCAATGCATCTGCCACTCGGTTCACTATTCCTTTTATGTAAGTAATCTCGAAGTTGTACTTGCTAAGCAATTTTGACGAATGACGTTGTCGTGCGTTCAGGTCACTTTGCGTAAATATGTGTTGTAGTCCACAATGGTCAGTATTTAGTTCAAATTTTCTTCCAACAAGGTAGTGTCTCCAAACCTTCAAGGCATATACAATGGCTAATAACTCCAAATCATGCATCACGTATTTCTCCTCATGCCTTCTCAGTTTTCTTGAAATGTATGTGATTACTCGTCCGTCTTGCATCAAGACTCTACTTAAACCTTCCTTTGATGCGTAAGTGCATACCAAGAAGTCTGCTTCCATGTCAAGGACCTTTAGTATTGGTGTTGTTGTCAACAATTCCTTGAGCCTCCGAAATGCTTCTATGCATTTCTCAGTCCATACAAACTTATTGTTCTTCTTCTGCAACTCCGTGATTGGACTTGCTATTTTCGAAAATCCCTCGACGAATTGTTGATAGTGTCCTGCTAAACCCATGAAGCTACGCACTTTCAGGACATTCATCGGTGCAGTCCATTCCATAATAGCCTCGACCTTGGCTGGATCCATGATGATGCCTTTGTCGAAGATGACATGCCCTAAGTAGTGAATCTTCGATTGATAAAATGAGCATTTGGACAACTTCCCATACAATTTGTGTTCTCGCAAACACTTTAGTACCAAGCGCAAGTGCTCATCATGATCCTCTGTCCTCTGAGAGTAAATCAAAATATCATCAATGAACACTTCGACGAACTTGTCCAAGTACCTGCAGAACACCTAGTTCGTCAAACTCATAAATACCCCTAGGGAGTTTGTTAGTCCAAATGGTAAAATAGTAAACTCGTAATGTCCAAACCTCGTCTTAAAGGCGGTCTTAGGAATGTCATCTTCCTTAATCCATAACTAGTGGTATCCTGATTGCAAGTCGATCTTTGAGAACACCACCGCACCCTTCATTTGATTGAACAGACCATCAATCCTTAGCAACAGATATCGATTCTTGATCGTGGCCTTGTTCAATTGACGGTAGTCAATGCAAAGCCTCCACGATCTGTCCTTCTTTCGTAGGAAAATAACAGGTGCAACCCACGGTGACACACTAGGACGTATCAGTCCTAGGTCCAGCAACTCCTTCAGTTGCATTTTCAACTCTTGTAACTCTGGGGTCGACATCCGATAAGGCATTCTTTCTATCGGTTCAGTCCCCAGTTTCAGGTCTATGGTAAACTCCAACTCCCTCTCCAGCGACATCCTAGGTAACTCCTTTGGAAAGACGTCGGAAAACTATTTCACCACCAAAAGGTGTTCTAGACCTTTCGCTACTCCCTTCTTGTTTAACGCAAGGATCACATAAAGCTTGCACCCCTTGCGCATGCTCTTCTGAAGTTGCAAGGAAGAGATGAACCTCAAGGAAACTCCCTGGTTCCATCCTACAATCACACTTCTTTGCCCCTCGTCATCGACCAAGCTCAACCATTTTGTCTTATAGTTGAGTATTGCCTCATGCGATTCCAACCAATCCATACCAATCATGACATCATAAGATCCTAGGATCGTGACGTATAGGTTGGCCCTGGTGAAAAACTCTCCCAGGTTAAGGACACAACCTGTAACCCTTCCTCCAACCTTATGTTTTTCTCCCGAAGCCATCTCTACGAAGCTAAACTCATCCTTTTTGACTGCCTTTACGTTAATCCTTTTTAGCGCTACACCAGAAATGAAACTCTCGGTAGCACCGAGATCTATCAAAGAACTAAGGGTCTGATTAGCGAGGGTACCTGTCGTCTTGAGCAGAGTCAATTGATGCTCTACCTGGCGGTTATTCACCACTGCATGAATCTGATGTGCCTTGCCCATATCTCCCGCGGTAGTGGGTCTGACTAATCTGGACGCTCTAGTCCTCTCCACTGGGCAATCATGCTGGTAGTGTGGTTCCCCACACATCCAACACCCCTTCTTCGGCCTAGTAGTCTTGGTACCCGAAGTAGAACATGACAACCCACCGACCTGGAATCCTGTTCGGTTTTGCTAAAGAGGCCTAAACTGTTGATTTTGCGGGTGACGTAGCTATTGATGTTGTGGTCCCCGATACGGTGTCCGCTGCTGAGGCATCGATCGCCGGGGTGTAGTGAAAGTGGATCCCTTCTAGAAGGCACGACATCTTGGTGTATGTCTGGCTAGTGTCTGATGCTACTATGCTCCAGATGAAACCTACCTTGCTGGTCTCGCTGGAGTCCTTGTCTGACCCCCACTGATAAGCTCCTCCTCTACTATGAGGGCCTTCTGGATGGCAACATGCAAGGTTTGAGGCATCAAAATCCTAACCTTTGCACGCAGGCTGTCGTTAAGGCCGAACACGAACCTGTTGACCCTAATTTTCTTAGTGTTAAGGTGTGAAGCATACTGGAGAAGCTCCATAAAATGGGCATTATACTCGGGCACCATACGACCTCCTTGTCGTAAGGCGTTGAACTCATTGAGCTAACGTTCAATGAATTCCTCTGAAAGGTACCTCTCTCAGAACCGTTCATCGAATATTTCCTATGACACATCTTCAACAGCCATGTTCAGCTGCGGTAGGAGCGTCTTCCACCATAGAAGAGTGCTCCCCTTTAGTTGAAATACTGCCATGTGAACCTTCATGTTGGAGGCATAATCATGAAGTGAAAAGAACATCGCCATATTCTCCAACCATGCCTCGGCGGCTACGACATCTAGGGAACCAAAGAACTATGGAAATTTGAACTTCTTGAGTTCACAGTGAATGCTACTAGTACCAACCGGAGCACGTAATGGAACCTCAGTGGGTGCCGGCGCCCTGGCCTCATCTCTGTGAAAACAACTGATCAAAGTCCTGGACATGTGCTGAAAATATCTCATCATTCTAACTACATCACCAACTACTATCTGATCCTGTCCAAGAACCTCCTCATCTCCCTGGGGTTTAGACCCCTCAGGTGTGGATGCTACTGGAGGCATCGTGCCTCCTCCTCTAGCACCCCACCGTCTGCCTCCACGGTGTCCTTTAACCATGATTACCTGGACGCACACAATTCAACTCAATTAGCAACCGTATAACCCAATCATATCAATGAAAGCTAGGGAGATCCCAAGTCACGGGTTGAACCCACTCTGATACGATATCTAACAGACCTCCTCATTACGACACCAAGCCTCACATAACAAGTGCAATTTTTTTTTTTTTTTGTGTGTGTGTGTGTACAAGGGTAAAAAAGACATTACACTCTACATCGCAACATGATGATGAACAAGGTGGAAGCAACTCATGCAACAACAACATGGCGACCAACCATAGAAGCACATCAATCACCTAGAAGCAATATTTGACATTCAACTGACAAAAATAAGAATGACTACCGACCCCTCCTACCCTGCAATGGTTAGAACCTCCAGGACACATAAGCAACACTCAAGCCCAGGTTCCCATCGATTTTGACCATTTAAGTTCTCAGGGATGGCGACTGTTCTGAGGAACAAGGAGGCATCTACATCCCGTCCGACACAAGCAGACCCAAACTAAATATGCTAAGTCAATAATGAGTGTAAATGAGTAAAAAGTCATCTCATAAAGAATCATAAATCAAGAGTGGTAATACATTTGAATCTCATGCAACTTAACTCTATATCTTGTTTTTAAGGAAATCTTCTAGGGGTATGTGAAGAGAAGCTATAATTATATGCTCATTATGAGAACCCATAAGAAACTCCATCTTCTTAAGCAATACAAGAATTTTAACAACACTTTTACATTATGCATCCATGATATGAAACTAATAAAATCATTCATAAGAGCAATAATGAGAAGTCACATGTTGACCAAGATATAAGAGGTATGTACACTAATGCAAGATATAAAGTGTTATCAGTCTTTTCATTGTAATAGTCTACTACTAAGGTCACCATTCTCCTTTTGAAACCTCAATAATACCCTTAAGAGATAGTTGTTAATAACATTCAATTGGTATAATCCTCAATATTTAAATCACTTGATTCTTCTATATTTTCTTCACCTTTAATTAAGTATTCAAATCTCAATCCTAGAAAGTCTTGAATCATTAATTGAAACATTACTCAATAAAGTGGTCTTGTTATTATTAAATGCAAACTAAAACACATAGCTTGTTGTTAGGAAACATTAGATTTGACTGTTGTTGTTACACACTAACTAGAACAAGGTATATTGTTGTTAGGTTGTAGCATTGGTAACATATATCTAAGCATTAAATGATATTGCATCCAATATTTAAGTGTTGAAATCGAATCTAAGTATCCTTAAGTACATTCTAACATAATCTGCATTAACCATTAATCTAATATAAATACATGTTATCAATTCCCATATAAGATTCTAACACAATCTACATTAACAATTTAATTAATATATATACATGCTACCAATTCCCATATACGATTCTAACACTATAACACTAATACATTATGAGCGCTATCTAACAGTAAAAGCAATATGAGGAGAAATATAAGGAAATTTTAAACCAAGGGTGCTACCGAGAATATTTCTGTCACCATTACAATCCGTTCTAGGATAAAGGCGTGGACTGTAATTAAGGCAACATTGTCCATTCGACCACAATGCTCAGTCAACCCTTAAGAAAAACGTGTCCAATGAACCACCCAACATAGTATAACATTCAAGGGAAAAACGCAGTCACATGTTAAAGGCATTTCGCGGTCAATTATTGCAAGAAGCTTGATGATTTGAAAAGCTAAAACTGTGGGTGGAAACCGCATGCTCAGGCAGACGTCTTAAAGCAAAATCATGGGCGTTATAATCAGCAGGCTCAGTCTCGTTTTCAAGCAAATAGTGGGCATTAATGAAAGCAAAAAAAAAGAGGTCATGTTTTACAGACGGATTCATCGTCAGTTATGAAGAAAAAATGAACACGTTTTACGGGTAGAATCGTGGTCATTCTACTGTTGGGCTCACTGTCAAATTGTGGTCAATGCTCCGTCTAAGAAAGGATTATTCGTTGTCCACTCAAGACAATAGTGGTTGTTTTTAAAAAATAATTGCAAACCCAAAAGAAAAGGCAGAGATCCACGTCTACCCTTTTTCCTACTCACAGATCATCACCCAACCGCAGGTCATAAATATAAGGAAAATCAAGGCCAAACACCACAATCTCAGTCAATGTGTTAAAGGTCAACAGTGGGAAATTAAGTTGTGGAAAAAAAAAATATAAAACAAAATCGGTGTGATAGAAACCTTGACAGTCAATTCGTGGTCACAAACTGGGCAATTAAATCGCTGGCAGAGAATCAGTAATAGTAGGAATGAAACCCGTGACAGCAAGGTTGGTGAAAACATTCAAAGCAATTCAACGCAGACAAGATTTGATTGTTGTCCCTAACCGGATGCCAACATCGTGCAAGTTGATTAGATACCAATGGTATTTAATCCCAGCGTACCCAGAATAAAACACAGGTTTAGAAGTTAGGCATTTTTGTCCTCCCCCCTTTTTATCTCCAAGATGCCCAAATGCATAATGAAGCTAAACTCTGTTATGTTCCAGATTACCAAGGTGTGGAAAAAAAAGTAAAACAAAGCAGAGTGCGATCAATCTTTTCGTGACCAGTATATCAATAAAATTGCAGGCTGAAATTAGATTTGATACATTATCAGGATAATTCAATGCAGAGTGCGATCAATCTTTTCATGACCAGAATATCAATAAAACTATAGGTTGAAATTAGATTTGTTACATTATCAGGACACCAATAAATTTCATATTGAATTTAAATCTTTTCATCACCAAGATACCAATCCAACACAACCAACAGTAAGGGAATGCAAGGGTTCCTTAGGATAAGTTATTGAAATGATCGTCGGGAAAACCATCAGGACACAAGAATTCCAAATGGAGAGGTACTTTGGCTAAAGGGTGCAAGACAACAAACTATCAAGGACAACATCATAGGTAGGCGATGGATGGGTTCGTCCTTCGCTTCACCATCCTCGCATAGAAAAACAGGGCGCTGAGATCCATAGGTCTTTTAACGCTAAGGTGACGAATGTAGATCAATCTCTTGATTGACTACTCAGGCGAGGACTGGCATGCTAGGGACAAAGGAAAACAATTGCAAGGGTCACAGGCAGACACCATAGGGCTTTCAAGTCATGCGGGGAACGAAGCCCGTGGGGGTCAACAATCATGAAGCTAGGCTAAGTACAGTTTTAGTCATCAAATTTTAAAAATAACTCGGTTTAACTACCAAACAATCATGCAGATCCAAATCATAAATCCTACCACATTCTATCATTCAAATGAAGAAGTGTACCATTGCATTTTCATCTACTCCGAGTGTCGTCCATGCTCTCTGTGCAACTCCTGCTCACCGACCATCGAGACCTCACCAGTACCTCCCAGCCAATGCTAGGGGTACTCTTCTTCTCCCTTATCCCCCCGAGCCACAAAGGGGCCACCCACACTATCCAGAGATTTCGTCTAGCTCCCAGCTCACCTCACAAGGCATAGCTACCACTCCTCTCTGAGCTGGGTATCCCAACTCCCACAAGTAAATCAGTCAAGTCGATATTTCTGCAGCGTAACGATATGCAAACATAAGATGATCCTTCATCCTTCTCCTTCCTTTATTTTATAGAGTTTCAAACTTCCTTTCTTTCCTAAAATCTCATTTAATTAATGTTTTAAAAATAAATTCCTAAAATTTCCTCTCCGTACAAGTGTCCCCCATCCCCTATATTCCTCCATAAATTAATTTCTTTAATTAAGTAATTATCTTTATTTCCCTCACCCACCTAGAGTTACTCCTAGAATCACTCCTAGGTGTCCCTAGATTCCCTTACATGTTTGAAAGGCTTTCCCTATTATGAATTGCTAATTCAGTTTAAAATTAAAAATCTCTTAAATGTGGATTCTTTAATAAGTTGCCTTCCCGTTTTTTCCCTTAAGTTCCCCTTTTTCCTTTTTATGTTACCTCCTTTCCCTAGTTTCCTATTTTTTTTAATTTTCCCTCTTTCCCCTTTTACTTAGAACTCAAAAAGGCAGGTGTGGAATATAACCCCTTCTCCCTTTTATCATTAATTTAGTATCTTTTGAATTATCAAATGATAAAATAATTAATTCCCTCTTTACTTTTTATATCCAGAGATTTTATTTCTTATGAATAATTTAATTTCTTACTCCCTTCATGTTAGAAAATTTTATGAAGACCATAATTATTACTCAAGTGGTTTTTATTTTAAATTTTATTATTTTATTTTATTTTATCTATTTATTTTATTTTACTATTTTTAATTATTATTATTATTTTTTTTTAAAGGTAGACAAAATTTTACCCCTAGCGAAATTTTATAATTAGTACTTAGATTTTGTACTGGGCGACATTTAATTAGGGAAATTGTTTTTAAAATTTCTTAACCTATTATTTTCCTTAGGGCCATCTAGGTTCATCCCTCTATCATCATCAATGCGACATGCCCTTTAGGATGCACTAGGTGCTCCAAGTGTGCCACTCGCCTCATTTGTTCCCTTGCACGATGTGCCCTTCAAGACGCACTACATGCTCCAAGGGTGTCAGTCACCTCTTAACTGATTGGTAGACATCAATAACCCCTGGAGTCAACACTCCACCAGGTGAACTTGTGGGAGACTAAGGGATTCTAAGGAATAATGCCCCTGCCTTATTGCGTGCCCCTTAGAATCATCGTGAGCGACTGTCGCAGTTTGCCCTCATGGCATCGTGGGTCCTCTCAAACTAGGTAGTCATTAACCTGCAATTCGAGCCACGGCGAGAGTGCTAGTAGGCTGTGGCAGGGTTGTTGTCCACACCTGTCCCTCAACATCTCTGGTAGTCATGTGTGTCCCGTTTACTCGATATGTGAGTCTAGTGGGCAAGCTATCATCAACCTGCATCATCAACAAATCACGTCAGAACATATCCACATCATATAATCTAGTTAGATGCACTAATATCACAGTAAAACAATCAAACCCCAAAGGCACACTCCCTGACTCGCTCCGGACTCCAAGGGGTTCCATTGATGCCTCTGCATATTCAAGGTCCAAAACCCTGCACACTCTGTAAAACCAAGTCAATAGCACCTGTCTATGTCAATGTAGTAAAACAACATGTCATCAATCCATAACGCATCGTAATCAAAGTCAAAAGTTTTAATAGCATAATAATCCAGATCACTTGAGAGAAAGTGTCCTCAAAGAATAAGTTTGCTTAGTGTGCCAGAGTGGGATGTTACATAGTGCAAGCAAGTGTCCTCAAAGAATAGTCTACTCTGGCAATTTATGCTCAAGCACTCCTTGTTGAGCCTACAAAGTGTTCAGTAACCCTGTGAGTGTCTTCCATGTGACACTTCCCTTATCTCAGAAATCAAAATACAGTTTCTTATTTGCACTCTATGCACTTGCTCAATGCCCTCCTGGCAGAGATTTACAGAACCTTCAGTGATTCTGTCTTCTCTCTATGCCCTCCTCTGGACAGTCTCACCTCTAAGGTGTTTAGCAGCCTTCAGGCTTCTCCCTTGATCCTATGATTCCTCTGGTGCACCCTCCTAGCATGTCTCTGTCTGAATTCCACAGAACGCATAAGTGCACTCTTGTACTGGCTTACAGAACCCTTAGTATTCTTCCATGCAACCTCTTGCATGAAGCCGCAAAGAACCCAGACTTGAAATCAGTAAACCCAAAAATAGAAAAATCTATCTATCCCTGCAAATGCACATCTAACGTACATCTACAACATATCATAAACACATAAAGACATTCATCAACATACATAGAATAACATGCAGGAAAAACTGCTCTAATTGTATTAATATGAAATGCCTCTTTACAATGTGAGCTTGGACTGCAATAGAGTCACAGATTCCTCTCTTCTCCCTTATGTTTTGTCGGAATATTCGAACTCTCTCCAAAATAAGAGGTTAAGATCTTTTTACAAGAAGGGGCTCATTGAGCTCTTCCCTCCATCTCACCAACTCTCATAAATTGTAATGAATTACATTGAATGGGCCGTCTAATCCGAATCGGATCTATATCCCCATCGACCTGTCATCCATTAAGGCAAAACCAACTAAATCATTCTTAAAGGAACAACTTGTCTCTACCAGCCTTACAAACATTTAATACATTAAATTCAAATTTGAAATTTGAAAGTGAGAGGGTTGTGCCTCTCCTCTCCATTGAACGTGTGTTGGGTGCACTAGCTGGCTGGCACTTGATGGTGTGGAGTGATGCTCCTGCATCACACTCCTTAGCTAGAAAAATAATGAGCTCCTGCTCATGAGCTTCTAAGCCTTGTTGTTGAAATCCACCTGGATCCAAAACAGTTATCTAGAGCTTCCCATCCGCTCCGTCGCCTTGCTGTTGCTGCTGCTGTTGCTCTTGCAAGATATTTTTTATTCAAATTCTCCCCGTTGACAGCTTCCAGTGATGACTTCAACATCATCTTCCCAATTTCTTCAATAACCTCGTCCAACTGCTCCAATAGCTGGCTCTTTGTATGTAGTTTTCCCTACTGCAATTCTTCTTTCTCCTTAGTGGGAAGATATGCTTGATGTCCCATGTTGTCTTTACCTTCTCTTGTGGAATTGATTTGCCACTCTGCTTCAAACTCCAATTCTATAATCCTATCATTGAGATGTTTCTCAGCTTCCTTCTCTGACAACTTTTCTTCTGCCAGTTCTCCTACTGGTGCATCTTCAGCCTCCTCTAGCTGCTCCTCGTATTGGAATTTTGATTCAACTTCTGTTGCAGACCTCAGTGCTGCAATCATCATATGTTCAACTCCTTGGCTGAAATTTTTGAGCAATTTATTCGAATGATCTTTTTCCAAAATCCACATGATCGTCTGCTCATGGCAGTCATTTACTAGTTTTGAATGGTTCAACCAATCCTCCAGCATCTTCAACTCCTTCTCCCATGGAGTGAGTACCTCATCTGGATTCTCTTCTTCTACTGGGGCAGATATCCACACCTTCTCCACCTCCTCTTCCTCTATGACAGTCATTGTTTGTTGTCCTTCTTCTTTTGTTGCATATGCAACACATTCTCTGGCCTCAACTGGGCTATGTGGAAAGAATACCTCAATTCCTCCAATAATCAGAAGGCATCTTTGATCCTTCTTTGTCCTCTCTCCTTTTTGATTCGAACTCACCTCTGATTTCATGAGACTCTCACATGCCCTCATTTGCTCTCCCTTTCCCACTTGGCAATATGGGATTTCTGCACTGCTTGCCTAGCAGTATTTGAGATCCTCCAATAATCCCATCTCATTGCCTACTTGGCAATCTAAACTTTTACTACTTCCCACCTAGAAACTTCTAAGACTCTTTCCAGTTTTTGGCTCACAAATGTGAACCACTTCCTATTCATCTATGAGGCTTTTAGCATACCTCAGCCACATTTTCAACAGCGTTTGTTGTCTTCTTCCAAGAATTCCTTGACTGGCCACTTCACCTTCTTTCTGATGGTCCATTCATACACCCATTGTGTTCTTTCACTCTGTTGCATTCGAAATGTAAGTTCCTCCATCCTCTCTCTTATCTTGGTGAGTTCCTTATCCACCTCATATTTTCCCTTCTGTTGGCGGTCTTTGCCTTGACCACATTCTTGGCCTTCAATAGCCATGTTTTGCCTTCTACCCGCCCTCTTGGCAAGTCTGTTACTGTCAATCTGTAACTGAGAGAACTTCTAGAATCTCCTACAGTCTACTTGACTGTACCATTTGTTTTTGCATCCTTCAAAAACCTTCTCACACAAAGAATCAACACTTTGTCTTCCTTCAGCTCCTCATACCACCTGATGGTATTGAACTGTCTCTTACTTACTCTGCCCCCTTCCACCTGAAATCTACAGACAGAAAGTGGCTCTGATACCACAATGGTGCAGAACCCCTACCACTACCTCGATAGGTTCCGCTAACCTCTCAGTCTAAGGATCGTTCTTATTCTTCCTGATGAGCCGAAACAACTCTTTTGATTCCCTGCTGGAACCTTCAACGAATCCATAGGTCCTTGAAACTTCACGCGTAAGTCCTACGAAATACCCACAGTATTTCTATGCATTCTGGGCGCTAATTCAAAATAATGTGAGTGCTATCCCTTGGGCTAGGCCCCTCCTCCATGTGACCACCACCTGTGACCACTGGCTGAGCCCATAGGGTGCTTTTTTCATTTCATGACTTCGCAAATCCTGATGTCGAGTCTCTTGACTCTTCAATCCCCGAATGCTAAAATGGGCTCAATGACGAATAGCGCCTGCCCAAATCTCAATCCATGTAACTACTTCCTCCATGACCACAACCTACAACAAAGACACATTGTGTTTTGTGACTTCGGGGTTTTCAACGAAAACTGCCCCGGCTCCTTGTCCTCGGAATTGCCGAAATATCGAAATGGACCTAACGGCTTTTTGGCTCCTCCCTTAATCCTTCTCCATGTAACCCTGTCTGATGACCTAGGGCTACTCCTCTAAATCCTTCGGCTTTCGTGATTCAGGGATATGGAGTACAATCTCCTCCCTTGTCCTTTGAATCTTCGACTCCCAAAATCTGGTGACTTCAGATCTACGGTTCAGACCCTCCTTGGATTTGATGACCTACAACCTTTTGGAGTTTTCTCCGAACCCTAACCCCTCGCCATGTGTTCTTCAAATGGAAGGTCCTGATTTCTTTGGGGACTTTGAAAAGTTCTTCTCCCCAGCACATACACGAGGTTAACCCTCATGTAGCTTCTCTTGGATCTGATGGTTATCAGTCCTCCACACTAGATCTGACGGCCCAAACCTAACTTACCTGTGTGCATTCCTCTTGTGTGCCTGGACATGGATTGAACGGTCCATATCTCTTTTCCAGTGTTCAAATCAACGAAATCTATGCTCCTCCTGAGATCACGCTTCTCCTTTCTTCCTTAGAATATTTTAAGTGTCTCAAAGGCTACGACCTTTGATTTCTCTGCGAACCTTGTGACCTTGGGTCTCGTCTACGTTTCGAAAAACGTTATCCTTCCTGAGCTTTGTCAACTCTGAAACCTCAAAGGGTTTTTCTTGACCTTTTCAACTCCTTGCATGATCCTTGAATGTTTTTGTGCTATCTCTTATGAGCTTGTCTATGGCTTTGACGTCAAAGTGTCTCGGCCTGTTGTTCCTTTCTATTGGAACTCTGTGCACAAAGTAACTATTCCTCATGAGCTTAAGAAATTGAAATAAGTTCTTCCTGTGCACACTCCTTGTGCTCTGACTAGCCTTCATATGGTTATCATTCAACACTTCACTGAATGTTGGCCTAGTGCAATCCTTGCACCTATCTTTGTCCTCCTTGAGCTTCAACTACTCGGACCTCAATGGTCTCTGTCTCTTTCTCTCCTTGAAGGGATATAAGTGTCCTTTAGCAAATTATGATCAAGCACTCCTTACTGAGCCTACAGAGTGTTCAGTAACCCTGTGAGTGTCTTCCCTGCGACACTTCTCTTATCTAAGAACTCAAAATAGAGTTCCTTCTATGCACTCTATGAACTCGCTCGATGCCCTCCTGGAAGAGATTTACAGAACCTTTAGTGATTCTATCTTCTCTTTGTGCCTTCCTATGCATAGTCTCACCTAGAAGGTGTTCAACAACCCTGAGGCTTCTCCCTTGAGCCTATGATTCCTCTGGTGTGCCCTCCTGGTACGTCTCTGTCCAAATTCTGTAGAACTCAGAAGTGCACTCTTGCACTGTCTTACAAAACCCTTAGTATTCTATCATGCATCCTCTTGCATAAAGCCGCAAAGAACCCAGATTTGAAACCAGTAAACCCACATATAGAAAAATCTATCTATCCCTGCAAATGCACATCTAACATACATCTACAACATATCATAAACACATAAAGACATTCATCAACATACATAGAATAACATGTAGGAAAAACTGCTCTGATTGTATTAATATCAAATGCCTCTTTACAGTGTGAGCTTGGACTGCAACAGAGTCATGGCTTCATCTCTTATCCCTTATGTTATGTCTCAATATTTGAACTCTCTCCAAAATAAGATGCTAATATCTTTTTACAAGAAGGGGCTCCTCGAGCTTCTCTCTCCATCTCACCAACTCTCATAAATTACAATGAATTGCATTGAATGGGCCATCTAATCCGAATCAGATCTAGATCCCCATCGACCTGTCAGCCATGAAGGTGAAACCAACTAAAGCATGCTCAAAGGCACGACTTGGCTCTACTAGCCTTACAAACATTTAATATATTAAATTCAAATTTGAAATTTGAATGTGAGAGGGTTGCACCTCTCCTCTCCATTGAACAAGTGATGGGTGTGTTGGTTGGCTGGTATTTGATGAAGTGGAGTGATGCTCCTGCATTAGTTGTACAATATAAATTTGGGTCCATGTTTTGTCCTTTTCTATTCAATTTCCTTTTGAATTTCATAAAGGAATCAACAAAGTAAGGAAATCTGTGGAGTGCATACTTTAGGTTATCAAATACTTTAGGTTTCCAATCATGAATCCATAAACTTAGCAATATGCATCAATATCGATGATTCATGCCTACATTAAATCTATGAATATGAGGCATAATAAAACTTGTCATTACCTCCTAAAAACCAAATGAAACAATATCTACCTTTCAAATAGTCGAGACAAAATATGGATTTCACTGTGAAACAAAAGGGTACTTGACTAGTCGGGCTTAATAGAGGTCATATTTCCACAATTCATATTTCTTGGGGTCATTCCATAGGCCATAGTTCCATAGGGCGTAGTTCCAGAGGTCATAGTTCCATAGGTAGTTCTAGAGGACGTAGCTCCATAGGTCACAATTCCATAGGTCATTGTTCCATGGGTCATAGTTCCAGAGGTCATAGTTTGAATAGGCGTAGTTCCATACATCATAGTTTTGGATGTCGTAGTTACAAAATTCATAGTTCTTGGGGTCTTTTCGCATGTAATAGTTCCATAGGGCATAGCTTGAGATGTCATAGTTCTGCAGGTCATAGTTCCAGAGGGCGTAGTTCCAAAGGTCATAGTGTCATAATTCATAGTTCTTGGGGTCATTCCACATGTCATAGTTATAGAGGGTATAGTTCCACAAGTCATAGTTCCATAGGGAATAGTTCCAAAGGTCATAGTTCCATGGGTCATAGTTCTTGGGGTCATTCCACGGGTCATATTTATAGAGGGAATAGTTCTGGAGGTCATAGTTCCACAGGTAGTTATATAGGTCATAGCTTTAGAGGTCATAGCTCTAGAGGGCATAGTTCAAGAAGTCATAGTTCCAAAGGGCATAGTTCCATAGGTCAAAATTCCATAGGTCACAATTCCACAAGTCATAGTTCCAAAGGTCATAGTTCGAGAGGGCATTTTTCTAGAGGTCATAGTTCTAGAGGACGTAGTTCTAGAGGTCATAGTTCTAGATGTCATAGTTCTAGAGGGCATAGTTCCATAGGTCATAGTTTTAGAGGTCATAGTTCAAGAGGGTGTAGTTACATAGGTCATAGTTTCACAGGTAAAATTTCCACAATTCATAGTTCCATAGGTCATAGTTCCAAAGAACATAGTTCCATAGGTCATAGTTATAGAGGGCGTAGCTCCAGAGGTCATAGTTCTGGAGGGTGTACTTCCATAGGTCAAAGTTCTAGAGGCCATAGTTTTAGAGGGCATAGTTAAAGAGGTCATAGTTCCAAAGGGCGTAGTTCGAGAGGTTGTAGTTCCACAGGTCATAGTTCCACAGATCATAGTTCCAAAGGTCATAGTTATAGAGAGCGTAGTTCCAAAGGTCATAGTTCTAGAGGTCATAGTTCCATAGGCCATAGTTCCAGAGTTCATAGTTCCATAGGGCATAGTTCCATAGGTCATATTTCTAAGGGTCATAGTTACATAGGGCGTAGTTCCACAAGTCATAGTTCTAGAGGTAATAGTTCCATAGGGCGTAGTTCCATAGGTCATATTTCCACACATCATAGTTCCATAGGTCATAGTTCCATAGGTCATATCTCCAAAGGTCATAGTTCCTGAGGGTATAGTTCCAGAGGTGATAGTTCCAGAGGTCATAGTTCTAGAGGGCATTGTTCCAGAGGTGATAGTTCCAAAGGTCATAGTTCTGGAGGGCGTAGTTCCACAAGTCATAGTTCCATCAGTCATAGTTCCAGAGGTGATAGTTCCATAGGTCATAGTTCCACAGGTCACAGTTCTACAGGTTATAATTCTAAAGCGCATAGTTCTAGAGGTCATATTTTTAGAGGTCATAGTTCCAGAGTGTGTAGTTCCAGAGGCCATAGAGCTAGAGGGCGTAGTTCCATAGGTCATAGTTCCACAGGTCCCAATTCCAAAATTCATAGTTCCAAAGGTCATGGTTCCATAGGGCGTAGTTCTATAGGTCATAGTTACAGACATTGTAGTTCCATAGGGCGTATATATAGAGATCATAGTTCCACAAGTAGTTCTAGAGGGCATAGCTCCAGAGGTCACAATTCCATAGGTCATAGTTTTGCTGGTCATAGTTCCACAGGTCATAGTCTCAGAGGTCATAGTTCCAAAGAGCATAGTTCCATAGTTCATAGTTCCACAGGTAATAGTTCCACAGGTAACAGTTCCACAGGTCATAGTTCCACAGGTCATAGTTCCATAGGTCATAGTTCCAAAGGTCATAGTTCTATAGGGCATAGTTCTAGAGGTCATAGTTCTAGAGGTCATTGTTCCAGAGGGAGTAGATCCATAGATCATAGTTCCATAGGTAATAGCTCTAGAGTTCATAGTTTCAGAGGGTGTAGTTCCACAGGGCATAGTTCTAGAGGTCATATTTCCAAAGCGCGGAGTTCCATAGATCACAGTTCCATAGGTCATAGTTCCAAAGGTCATAGGTCTAGAGGTGTAGTTCTAGAGGTCATATTTCTAGAGGGTGTATCTCTAGAGGTCATAGTTCCATAGGTCATAGTTCCACGGGTCATACTTTGAGAGGGCATAGTTCCAAAGGTCATAGTTGTAGAGCGCATAGTTCCAAAGTTCATAGTTCCATGGGTCATAGTTCCAAAGGGAGTAGTTCCATAGGTCATAGTTATTGGGGTCATTCCACATGTCATAGTTTCATAGGTCATAGTTCCAGAGGGTGTAGTTCCATAGGTCATAGTTCCATAGGGCATATTTCCAAAGGTCCTAATTCCAGAGGAAGTAGTTCCATAGGTCATAGTTCCACAGGTCATAGTTCCACAAGTCATAGTTCCATGACTCATATGAATATTTTCTCAATTGATTCACAAATTATTAAGTATGGGATCTGTGGGTCTATGTATCTATAACTGACAAAAAACACAAATTGTCAAGAACCTGTGGATCATTGTAGGAAACTAATGAACATCCACATGAAACTCTACTGATTGTTTCTTTGAATAACTACACCTTAACATACCTAATATATGCATACGAAAATACATTCAAAATAGTCTTGGGGAGATTATTGTTCAAAATAATAATAAATTATGACCTCAAAGATCAACAAAAATCATCAATCAATACAACATATTTTTCCTCCCATGTAGATTATGTAGCAAGCAAAACTAAATGCATTATTAAAAAAAAAAAATCTTTGAACTATTACAATTACTTACAACATATGAATAACATGAGACATTGCAACATATTGAAAGAAAAAACATAGTATGATGGGGACATAATGTATTGTTGACATGTATAAAAGAAAAAGGAATTTCATATCAATAATACTATGACAATTAAATAGTAATAAAGTATAAAAAATCCAAGAGTTTTAAAAATTCCTTAAATTCTAAACATAATGTAACCTATTCCAAAGTACAACCAGAGTTATGAAAAATACAACACCAATTTACATCTACATGAACTTGACAACCCCTTTTCCTTTCGATCCATTTTCTTCTCAACTTTCTACCGGCTTCCCTATCATAAACATGTTGTAACTCATGAACCATTACCTTCAACTCATCTAAACAATGAAGCGTCTCATCGAAAATGTGTGTTGGAGTTCCATTTCTGCTACTAATCATGTCTTGAATGCCGGTAAGAAACTGTTGTAGAGAAGTGATATCATCTATCACTGAAATGAACTTTGGCGCACTTTCATTGTCCATAATTGTATGTTCAAAAAATCAATAAACAAAAAATATATATTTAGTATGGATGAAAAAAAAAGAAAGAAAAACAAAACACTCATTCTCAGAAATTATGAGTACAACAATTATATTGATCCATTTTAAAAAATGTTGAAATAAAAACTAAATGAAAAAAAAGTCGTTATTTAAGGGAATGTTTAAAACTATGAAAACAAAAGTAGAAAGGTATAATATCAGTAGAATTCATGTATGAATACAACATTTTTACTATGTCTTATCAAATAATCTTTGAAAATTCTTTGTTCTCGATAACTCTTTGTCAAAAAAACATAAATAATGAAATGATATAGTATGGAGGAGAAAAAATATTAAAATAGAAGAAAAATAATTCTTTCCCCTAAATTATGACCTTAAAGATCAACATGTTTCATCAATGAAGACAAAACTAAATGCATTATAAAAAAAATTATTCTTTGAATAATAAAAATTACTTGCCAACATATTAAATGTTAATTTGACCTTTCACCAAACCTCATATGGTCAAATATGGAATCAATGGGATTGTTGTATTTTCTATATTAATTTATTGGATCGCTACATCATTTGGTTGAGCTTACAACATAAACAATTAAAACAAAAAAAAAGAGTAAGTGTTGATTGCAAGACACAATACACAAAATATTTAACTAGACAAACTTCAAATGAACTATATAAATAATTTTATGATTCTCATTTGTCGACATTAAATTCAAAATGTGTACCTATGTTATCCTTGACAATATCATTAGAAAATTATCGAAGTTGGCAATGTCATATGTGACGAGGTTCATTATGAGATGTGGATCCCTCTATTGTAACAACAATCATATTTTTTATTATTTGGCCTGGTTTTCATTGATGTCAACCCTTGAAGAAAGTTTGGTAGCTAACATTGGTAGAAAAAAGGTTTGGGTAATGGACCCAAGTTTGTTTTATGTATAATGGTATGGGTTTTAATATATTTGAAGCTAAGACTATTCTATATGGATAGTACATGTCACAGAATTTCCATTGGTATGTGGAATGCCACATAACTCCTCACGGTTAGAGAGTTATGGCCATGTGAAGTTGGAGAACCCTCATGAGTCATTTAAAAGCCCCAAAAGGTCAAAGTAGTCAAAGTGGTTGCAAAGAAGAAATTATTTAAATAATAAAGTGAAGTGATGAGTGTACTATAAGTCAAAGTGGATACAAGAGAAATTATTTAAATAATATGTTTAATGGAGAAATTACTAAGTGGACAAGTGGTTAGAAGTGGGTTAACCCTAAAATACAGAAAGTGGTTTAAGATGGTTAGAAGGTAACCCCTTGAGGAAGCTACATAAAAGTATAAACAAGAGGCAAGGGTCTCCCATTTTAATCACACTTGAGCATATTTAATATCTAAAAGTGACTGAGGTAACCAAATGATATCCAAGGATAATTTCAGAGGGAAAGTGAAGTAAAGAAGGCCAAAATTCAAGGGAGGATAAATTATTTCAATGATGCTTTCTAAGGTATATTATTTACAGGTCATCTAACCATTTTTGCAATAACTGTTTTTCTCGAATGATTCAGACCATGAAATATGGACGTCGTTGAGGAAACATATCCAAGTAGATGTGATAAAAATTTCATCTTGTTGGTCATTGTATTTTTGGAGTGACACTTTGTGGAAAATAGGGTTTTTGGCTAGTCCTGAAACTAATCTAAAACAAATGTTTCAGGTAAAAATATCATAACTTCTTCATAACAGATCCAAATTCAATAAGACAAAATGTATTGGTTAGGGTACAATCTTTATTATTATTTGTATCATTTTCAAATCCATTCCACAAATATTTCGTGTTGGGCACTCTCTACAATTTAACTCCCTAGAATAAGCCAAAATTCAACAAGGTATGTCATTTTTTCTATAACTCCTTTTATGAGAGGTTCCAAGTAGTGAAACCTAGAGGAATTTCATAAAAGACACTGAATAAAATTGTGTACTATTTTCAGATTTTTATTCATTACAAGTACATAGTTATGATTATTTCAAGTTAGGGTTGTTGACTAATCCAAAATTAGTCATGCGAGACTCAAGTAAAGTTTGATGAAAATTTTAGTCTCTTGTTGTTAAGGTTAAGGAAGGTTTGTAGGTATGTGATCATATACACTAGGCCTGTTACAGAATTACAAATCAGATTTGGATGATGAAATTGATGAGGTCTTTTGGTTGAGGTACATGTTGGGTACATGGTTGAGACAAGTAGTTCATGATTTGGCACATACATGAGGTGTATAGTTGAGGATGTTGGTAAATATTGATGAGTCATAGTTTATGTGTATTTGATGCATGATTGGTACATATATGGTGCATGGTTGATGCACTCGTTGATGGTACAGGTTGAGGGATAGGTTGGTGCACAGTTGATGCACTTGTTTATGGGTACATGTTGATCACATTTTGTTTGGTATAGGTTGTTTGTCACAGGTTTTTATAGGTTGTTTGGTGCAGGTTGATTGGTACAAGTTTACAACAATATATCTCACAGTGATAGTGTGAAAATGGTTCCATCATTCTACATCTATGACAGGGCAGTTGGACGGGGAAAGGACAAGTGGTTGTAGCCACCTTCCAGTTGTAGTTGGAGAACATAGGGGGTTGTAGCTTCCTTTTGGTTGTAGCCAGAGAATTGGGAGTCAGAGCTTCCCTCAGGTTGTATCCTGAAAAACTAGGGGGTTGGATCATCCTTCCAGTTGCAGCTAGAAAACAAAGGAAGTTGGTGCTTCCAATGAATGTAATTCTTAAAGACATTTAAGAAAAAAACATTATGTGGTTTTCTCTCACTTTGGGTTTCCATGTAAAAACATTGGTGTACTATGTATGTGTATGATTTCTCATTTGTTATTTTTTTATTTACTCTGCAACTATTGGATGATAATGCTACATTGATCTAAAAATTGCATTTTATGGTTAAAAATGATTAGTTTGACCATTTACTGATTCACCCCCCCCCCTCTCAGTAATCCAACAATTGGTATCAGAGAAGGTTCCTTCACAAATAAGTTTAACCACTGAAAGGTAGATCATGGAAAGAAACAACATGTATAAAAAAGGAATACCATAGATTGATGGACAGAAGTATGCATTCTGGAGCAGAAAGATGAAAACATATATACAGGAACAAGGATTTGAAATTTGGAAATCAGTAATAGATGGATACAAAGAACCAACAGTTTCTCCAACAAGTGAAAAAGCAATAAAACTCAGTCCAAATAATTCCAAATCCACAAATGCACTTCTTAATGGTCTTGGTAAATTGGTATATACCAAAGTTGTACATTGTAAATCCGCTAAATATATTTGGGACAAACTTCAAAATATTTATGAAGGATATTCAAAATTCAAAGTAGAAAAGATTGAAACTTACAGAGGTCAATTCGAACAATTAAAGATGAAGGAAGATAAAGGTAAGCTTCCATTGATCTTTTTTAATTGTGATGGTATTGGTTATTTTTCTAAAAAATTTCCTCATAAGAAAAATAAGAGGAATGATGAAGATTAATCAAATAGAAAACAAACATATAAAGGAAAAAGAACCAAAAATAAAGTTTTCAAGAAAATATTATGCACCAAAGAAAACATCTCCTCATCAGATGAAGATGAAGTCAGTGACAGTGAGATAGAAAGAGTTATATTCATGGAAATAAAAGACTCTGATAAAGAAGTCACCAAATAAGAATATGAAGAGGCAAAAGTTGACTACCGAGGAGAATTGTTGAGTGCCATAGAAGTTATAATAAGAGAAAAGAAGAAAAACAAGAAGCTACAAGAAAAACTAGACAAGAAAGAAGACACTCGGGAACTAGAACAAATGATCATGAAATTGTAGGTTAAAATAGAAGAAGATAAAATAATTGAAGAATCACTCAAAGAACAATTAGAAGAAAGAGACAATATCATTGGGAATTTTGAAGAAGATATTGTCACATTGATAAAGGATCTTCAAAAGAAAAATATGCAGAACAACTCAAATTTCTAGATGACATGCCAACAATCAAAATCATTATCATGAAAAGTTTGGACTTGGATACAATCAGAAAGAAAAGGGATCAATATCCAAAGAAACAAAACAATAAACATACCCAAAAAGTTACACAGAAATAATAAAAGAGAATAGGAAGACCTACAAGAAAGATTGCAGGGAGAATCCTCCATCGAGAATATTCAGATTTCATAATCAACAATCGATAGAAACAAATAGGCCTCAAGAAGAGGAAGGATACATGAAAGTAACTCCTTTGAGAAGATATTCAACTCCCATGTATCAAACTATATTTTTTTGTTTATGTTATACATGCAATAATTTTGGACATAAAGTTGTAAATTGTAGAGCTAATAGGAGGAACATAAACAAGTTTGAAAGCCATACACAAAATGGTTATCCAATAACGCCTATTGAAACACAAATAAGAAGCTACAACAGGTTTGAATCATCGAGCATTGAAGTGGAATGCTACAAGTGCAACAACTTTGGACACATGGCCAAAGATTGTAGAATGGCATTCCCTCCTAGAGAACAACAATAGTCATAGACATGAACCTCAGAAGAGAACATGGATAAGAAATCATAATCAGTATAACAATGACTAATGCACACTCGCTCTACAAGCTAAGAAAAATAGCAAGAACAAGTTCAACAAGGGCCTCCAAAGACATCTAGAAAATGAGTATAGAAGAATCATCCTTCAGATCAGATTATCAGAAAAAAGGATGTAGGAGTTGAGACTAGAAGAAGAATCTATTCACCAGAACAAACACACCTATAACTATTATCTATGATTGAACCAAACAATTTTGAAGAGGCCATCAAGGATGAATTATGGAATAAGGCCATGGATGAATGATTGGATAAAATAGAGAAGAATGACACTTGAGAGTTGGTTCCAAGAACAAAGAATAAGAATGTTATTGCCACAAAGTGGGTTTTCATAAATAAATTGAATGAATATGGACAGGTTACAAGGAACAAAGATAAATTTGTATGTAAAGGATACACAGAGGTTGAAGGAATAAACTTTGAATATACATTTTCCCCATTTTCCATATTGGAAGAAATATGATTTCTCTTAGCTTATGCATGCTCCAAGAATATTAAAGTGTATCATATGGATGTGAAATCATCTTTTCTGAATGGGGAACTTGAAGAAGAAGTATACATTGAACAACTAGAAGGATTTCAGTTGTCAGAGAACATAGATTATGTGTCTAAATTGAAGAAGGTTTTGTATGGTCTAAAACAAGCTCCTAGAGCATGGTACTCTAGACTGGATAAATATCTACATCAGGGAGGGTTCAGAAAAGGAAGTGCAGACAACAACCTCTACATCAAGGTAACTCAAGATGGTATTTTATTAATTGAATTTTGTGTTGATGATATTATTTTTGGAAGTAATGATGATAGGTTAAGCCATAAATTTGCAAAGAATATGTAGAATGAATTTGAAATTTCATTACTCGGAGAACTATCCTTCTTTATCAGTCTTCAAATATGTCAAAGAAACCAAGGAATTTTTATTTCTCAAACTAAGTATATGATAGAAATGCTAAAGAAGTTCAGAATGGAAGATTACAAACCAGATACCACTCCTATGAAAACTAGTTGCAAGTTGAGAAAATATGATGATTCAAAGTCTACATACCAGAGGAAATACAGGTCAATGATTTGTCGCTTACTATATGTGACAACATATAGACCAGATGTAATGTAGACAGTTGGACATGTGGTGTGATTTCAAGCAGCACCAAAGGAATCACATGTCTTAGAAGTGAAAAGGATTTTTAGGTATCTCAAAGGAACATAAGAATTTGGATTATGGTATCCAAAAGGAAAGTATCTATCACTTATTTCCTACACGGATTCATATTGGGCAGGTTTCATTGATGACCTACAAAGCAACAGTGGAGCAATGTTCTACATGGTTGAGTGTTTAGTATCTTGGCTAAGCAAGAACAAATCATTAGTATATTTATCTACAGCTGAAGAAGAGTATATTGCAGCAACAACATGTTGTAGACATGTTCTATGGATGAAACAAACTCTAAAATATATGCAAGTTGAGTATGATGAGCCCATTCCAATCTATTGTGATAATACAAGCGCCATTAGTATCTCAAAGAACCTGGTGATGCAGTCCAAGACGAAACACATTCCAATCAAGTATCACTTTCTACGGGAACAAATTGCAGAGAAGAACACTAGAGTTGAATATGTGGGCACAAAAGAACAAGTGGAAGAAATATTTACAAAACCTCTTCCACGAGAATCCTTTCGGTATCTTCACCAGAGACTCAGAGTAATTTCTACTCCAAAATTAATGCTTTTGAATTCTTATCTTGTATGTCTTATATGTACACGAGGAAGAACCATAAAGAGGATAGTTCAGGTTGGGAGATCAGTTTCAGGAAGATTTTAGTCACGGGGAGTATCCCCAAGGATAGTTCAATTAGGGGGAGAAACCCCAGATGGAAAGATGCATTTTCCATTGATGACATAGGGGGAGAGATTTATCATATGCAAAGCATAGAGGCATGGTTTTAATAGGAGTGATAGTCACATGGGGAGCATGAGTGATATGACTTCAGTATTGCATCAAAGGGTTTCCCTCAATGCCAAAGGGGGATATTGTTGATTATTTGGGCTAGTTGTCATTGATGTTAACCCTTGAATAATGTCCAGTAGCGAATTCTGGTAGCACAAATGTTTGGGTAATGGACCCAAGCTTGTTTGATGTATAATGGGATGTGTTTTAATATACTCGAAGGTAAGACTATTCTAGATGGATAATACATGTCATGCCATTTCCATTGGTATGTGTTATTTCACATAACTCCTCATGGTTAGAGAGTTATGGCCATGTGAAGTTGGAGAACCCTCATGAGTCATTTAGAAGCCCCAAAAAGTCAAACTAGTCAATGTGGTTGCAAAGAAGAAATTATTTAAATAATAAAGTGAAGTGATGAGTGTACTATAAGTCAAAGTGGATACAAAAAAAATTATTTAAATAATAAAGTTAATGGATAAATTATTAAGTGTAAAAGTGGTTAGAAGTGGGTTAGCCCTAAAATAAGGAAAGTGGTTTAAAATGGTTAGAAGGTAACCCCTTGAGGAAATTACATAAAAGTATAAATAAGAGACAAGGGTCTCTCATTTTAATCACACTTGAGCATATTGAATATCTACAGGTGACCGAGATAACCAAAGGATATCTAAGACGAATTTAATAGGGAAGATGATGTAAAGAAGGTTGAAATTCAAGGCAGGATAACTTCTTTTGATGATACTTTCTAAGGTATGTTATTTACAGGTCATCTCACTATTTTCGCAATAATTTTTTTTCTAGAATTATTCAGACCGCAAATTCTAGTGGATGTTGATGAAACATATCCAAGTAAATGTGATAAAAATTTCATCTTGTGGATCGTTGTATTTTTGGATTTACACTCCGTGAAAATAGGGTTTGTGGCTAGTCCTGAAACTAGTCTAAAACAGGTGTTTCGGGTAATAACGTCATAACTTCTTCATAACATATCCAAATTCAATAAGACCAAATGTATTGGCTAGAGTATAGTCTTAGTATTATTTATATCATTTTTAGATCCATAAAAAAAATATTATGTGCGGGGAACGCTCTACAATTTTGCTCTCTTGAATAAACCAAAATTCAACAAGATATGCCATTTTTGCTATAACTCATTTTCTGAGAGGTTCCAAGTAGTGAAACCTGGAGGAATTGCATAAAAAACACTGAAGAACATTATGTACTATTTCCATGTATTTATTCATTACATGTACATAGTTATGATTATTTCCATTTAGGGTTTTTGACTAATCCAAAATTAGTCATGTGAGACTAAAGTAAACTTTGATGGAAATGCTAGTCTCTTGTTGTTAAAGTTAAGGAATTTTTGCAAGTATGTGATCATATACACTAGGTATATTACAAAGTTGAAAATCATATTTGGATGATGAAATTTATTAGGGCTTTTGGTTCAGGTACATGTTGGGCACATGGTTGAGACAAGTAGTTGATGAGTTGGCACATACATGAAGTGTATAGTTGATGATATTGGTACATCTTGATGATTCATAGTTTATGTGTATTTGATGCATGATTGGTACATATTTGGTGCATGTTTGATGAAATCATTGATGGTACAGGTTGAGGTACAGGTTGGTGCATGATTTATGCACTTGTTTATGGTACAGGTTGATTAGAGGTTGTTACATGTTGTTTGGTACAGGTTGTTATAGGTTGATTGGTACCTATTTACAACAATATATCTGACAGTGATAGTGTGACAATGGTTCTATCATTCTACGTATACAACATGGTAGTTGTACAGGGCAAGGATAGGTGTTTGTAGCCGCCTTTCGGTTGTAGTTGGAGAACATAGGGAGTTGTAGCCTTCTTTTGGTTGTAGCTAGAGAATTGGGGAGTTGGAACTTCCCTCGGGTTGTAGCATGAGAAACTAGGGGGTTGGATCCTCCTTCTAGTTGCATCTGGGAATCAAAGGAAGTTGGTGCTTCCAATTAATGTAATACTTAAAGACATATAAGAAAAATCATTCTGTGGTTTTCTCCCGCTTTGGGTTTCCACGTAAAAACACTGGTGTACTGTGTATGCATATGATTTCTCATTTGTTCATTGTTTATTTACTCTGCAACTATTGGATGATAATGTTACAATGATATAACAATTGCATTTTATGGTTAAAAAGGATTAGATTTCTATATACTAATTCACAACCCCTCTTAGTAATCCAACACATATAACATTTCTACAATCGTATTGAGGAAAATAAAATAATTTGTATAATGTGAAACAAATTAAAATCTCTAATTACAATACCTATAGTGTATGGAACATAATTTTACACATGATCAGAGGTTCGCTTCACATTCCTATGATATATTGAAGAATTTAGTTCCATTTTTTTGTCCATGTTATTCCTTGACTTTATGTGAACCTGTCTAACCCTTTGAAATTGTAGTTTATCCTTAGTTGAATGTCTCTAACGACGATGATGTATATTCTTACTTTGCAGGATCAAAAAATTGTGTTGTCTCTTTGATACAGGTGAATATCGGTGGCCACCCACCTTTTCCGACTGGCTCAAAACAATTTTCTAGCAATTTTGGCAATTTACTATTTTTAGCAGGTTTTAACTTCTGGGGTCATTTTGAGGGCCTAAATGAAGGTTTTTAGAGATTTAGGTTCTCAATGATATCAAAAGGAATAATTGAGCAACCAAAATCAATCTCCTCAATGATACCTTTCCAACGAGCTATCATACGCCTAAAACGGATATCGTATGCAAAAGTTACGACCCCGGGAAGTTGATGTACTAACTTACCCAAACGGGGCCCACATGACTTTTGGCTCTTCATCTCCTAGGGTTAGTTTTTTGGATGTCTAGGGTTTTTGAAATTCTTGTTTATTGTAAAAAGGCCTTCAGATCCTCATTGTAATCATCTTCTTGCGAATGTGAGTAGCTGTCACATCTCTTCTAAGAGAGAAGCTGCCACCATTCTAGCGAGTCTTTCACTCTGTATTTTTACAGACTCTATACATTTTTTTCATTAATAGAATTCGTGTATTACTATATCTATGTGTTTATGGTTGCATATATGATATATTTTTGTTATATTATTGGATATACGTGATATCTCTATGCATTTCTTTATTATATCTTCGCTCTCATTTCGTGCTGAAAATAATTTAGATCATTGGTATCAAAGCAGGCTGCTCTTGATCGATTTTTCAGTGCATGTCCCCAACAAGGTCCGAGTATAGAAAGTTGGGTCTCAAAATTGTCTCTCTTGAAGACAATCTCTCTCGCACACCCAAGAAACCCTCAATGGCAGAAGAAAATAAAAACGACGGAGCAGACGATCCTATCAATCCATTACTTGAGCAAGATCTCACGCGAGAGAGAGAGAGACAAAATGATGGAGAATTTTGCCCACATCCTTAAATTCCTTCCGATAGCATCAGACACATCTTCATCAAGCAACCACTTTGTAGGAACCTCACCTTTCAAGGTACAAGTTAATTTTTCTCTTCCTATATTTGAAGGATAGATAGATGCAGAAGGCCTAGAAAAATGGTTAACTCTGCTAGAAGGTTATTTCTCTGTTCACAATTTTTTCGACAAAGAAAAGATCATCTTCACACTCCTTAAAGCTCTCCCTCATGTCAAACATTTGTGGGAAACTTACGGGGAGAAAAGTTCTACAAAGGAGTCTGGAATATATGGGGTCGATCCCACTTGGGAATTTTTTGTGGATGCGGTAAAGGAACAGTATGACCCTGTTGGCAACTATGAGGACCAATACATGAGATGGACCACATTGCAGCAAGAGAAGGGCCAAGCAGTTACAGAGTTCACCAATACCTTCCATACCTTGCGGACCAACCTGAGTATCAAAGACTCCGAGCGACATTTGGTTCTGAAATACCATGGGGCTTTACACAGATGCATCTAGACTGAAATGGATTTTCTGGATATCTCATCACTCGGTGTTGCTTATCGATATGCTGTTAAAATTGAGCAGAAATTTAAGCACCAAACGAAACAGGAATTTGGGTATGCAAATCCACAACAACCAAAGTATGAAAAAGATGACCCTAACAAACAGTCCCCCGAAAACCAGTCTAAGACACAGGAAAAGAAGGGTCACGGGAAGACAAAGAAGGACATTAGAAAATGGTGTGATTTCCACAAAAGACCCTGGAATAACACCGATGAATGTCACTCAAAATAGTCATTGGTGGCCGAGATCAAAGACAAGGAGCCAAACCCTAATTCATAATATGATTCTGAAAATACTGGTAAAGGACAAATCATTGACACAGACCCCACTGCTATTGTCGCGACCGCAGCAATTCAACCAGAAGAAACAACTGATCCTGAAGAGGGGGAGCACCTTTTTCAGTCACAGATGTGGGTGAAGGGGACCTCGCTGCATTTTATTGTTGATAGCAGAAGCCAGAAAAACCTCATCTCAATAGAGGTTGTCAAACAGTTGGGATTATCGACAACACCACACCCGCAGCCATACAACATCGGGTGGCTTTGGAAAGGACGAGATCTCTGTGTCAGCCAATAGTTTCTATTGTGATACGACATCCAACCCTTCAAGGATGAGGTATTATGTGATATTTCCCCACAAGAAGTCTGTGATGTTCTCTTGGCCAACCATATATGTGGAGACACCATGTTGTTTATGAGTCTTGACCCTGTAGTGTCATTGTTACTTTGGGGGATCATCTCTACATAATACCAAAGGTAGTTCCAACTATTGTTCCACCTAAAAAGTTTCACAAGGTAGTATCTCATACTGCAAAATTCAGCTTCTTCACAATCTGTTCAAAAGGGGAACAGAAGGACACTGCAACCACTATAGCCTCGCCCCCTACACCTATCCAACAGAAGCGGGTCGAAAAGGTTGCAACAAAGTGAAAATATTCCTTCTGCACACCTTCCTCTCATGTATCTCGACTTTTTGAACAGCCTCAGCTTCAACAGGTTCATGATAGACTTCCACAAACTAAGCGCTGTAACGTCTCCAGTAATACAAGCAACTCACCAAGATGCAGATCCAACAAACAATTTTCCCTCTCCCCAGGAACTCAATGTAATGGAGACCATTGCTTCCTAAGGAGGGAGGATTTATCCAGGTGGATATCGATGGCCACCCACCTTTTTCGAATGGCTCAAAACAGTTTTCTAGCAATTTTGGCAATTTACTATTTTTAGCAGGTTTTAACTTCCAGGGCCATTTTGAGGGCCTAAATGAAGGTTTTTCTAGATAGAGGTTCTCCATGATATTTTAAGGCATAATTGAGACCCAAAAATGAATCTCCTCGATGATACCTTTCCAACGAACTATCATACGCCTAAAACAAAGATCGTATGCAAAAGTTACGACCCCGGGAAGTTGATGTACTAACTTACCCAAACGGGGCCCACATGACTTTTGGCGCTTCATCTCCTAGGGTTAGGTTTTTTCATGTCTAGGGTTTTTGGAATTCCTATTTATTGTAAAAACACCTTCAAAGCCTCATTGTAATCATCTTCTTGCGAATGCGAGTAGCCATCACATCTCTTCTCAGAGATAAGCTGCCACCATTCTAGCGAGTCTTTCACTCTGTATTTTTACAGTCTCTGTACATTTATTTCATTGATATAAATCATGTATTATTGTATCTCTGTGTTTATGGTTTCATCTCTGATATATTTATGTTATACTATTGGATATATGTGATATCTCTGTTCATTTATTTATTATATCTCCTCTCTCATTTCGTGCCAAAAATAATCTGGATCAGTGGTATCAGACCAGGCTTCTCTTGATCGTTTTTTCAGTTCATGTCCCCGACGAGGTATGAGTATAGAAATTTGGGTCTCGAGCTTGTCTCTCTTGAAGAAAATCTCTCTTGCACACCCAAGAAACCCTCAATGGCAGAAGAAAATAAAAACTATGGAGGAGACGATCTTATCAATTTGTTGCTTGAGCAAGCTCTCATGCAATAGAGGGACGAAATGATGGAGAATTTTTCCCACATCCTTAAATGTCGGGCGATAGCATCAGGTGCATCTTCATCAAGTGACCACTTTGGAGGCACCTCGCCTTTCAAGTTACAAGTTAGTTTTGATCTTCCTATATTTGAAGGATAGATAGATGCAGAAGCCCTAGAAAAATGGTTAACTCTGCTAAAAGGTTATATCTCTGTTTATAATTTTTTCGACACAAAAAATATCACTTTCACACTCCTTAAATCTCTTCCTCATGTCAAACATTGGTGGGAAACTTACTGGGAAAAAATTTCCATAGAGGAGTCTAGAATATATGGGGTCGATCCCACTTGGGATTTTTTTATGGATGTGGTAAAGGAACAATATTACCCTGTTGGTAACTATAAGGAATAGTACATGAAATGGACCACACTGCGGCAAGAGAAGGGCTAAGTAGTTCCAGAGTTCACCAATAGCTTCCATACATTGCACACCAAGTTGGGTATCAAAGACTCTGAGTGACATTTGGTTCTGAAATACCGTGGGGCTCTACACAGATACATCCAGATTGAAATGGATTTTCTGGACATCTCATCACTCGGTGTTCCTTATCGATATGTTGTTAAAATTGAGCAGGAATTTAAGCACCAGAGAAAACGGGAATTAAGGTATGAAAATACGTAGCAACCAAAGTATGACAAATATATCCCTAACAAAGAGCCTCCCAAAAACTAGTCCAAGACATAGGAAAAGAAGGGTCATAGAAAGACAAAGAAGGACACCAAAAAATGGTGTGATTTCCACAAAATCCCCTGGCATAACACCGATGAATGTTGCTCAAAATAGTCATCAAAGACAAGGAGCCAAACCCTGATTCAAAATCTGATTCTAAAAATACTGGTAAAGGACAGGTCATTGATGCAGACCCCACTGCTATTGTCACGACTGCAACAATTCAACCAGAAGAACCAACAGATCCTGAAGAGGGGGAACACCTTTTTCATTCACATATGTGGGTGAAGGGGACCCCGCTGCATTTTATTGTTGATATCGGAAGCCAGAAAAACCTCATCTCAGCAAAGGTCGTCAAACAATTGGGATTGTTGACCACACGCCACCCGCAACCATACAACATTGGGTGGCTTCGGCAAGGATGAGATCTCCGTGTCAGCCAACAATGTCAATTGTCATACGACATCCAACCCCTCAAGAATGAGGTATTATGTGATGTTTCCCCACTATATGTCTGTGATGTTCTCTTGCACCAACCATATATGTGGAGACACCATGTTGTTTATGAGTCTCGACCCCATAGTGTCATTGTTACTTTGGGGGTTCATCTCTATAGAATACCAGAGGTAGTTGAAACTATTGTTACACCTAAAAAGTGTTGCAAGGTAGTATCTCATACTGCAAAATTCAGCTTCTTCACAATCTATTCAAAAGGGGAACAAAAGAACACTACAACCACTATAGCCTCGCCCCCTACACCTTCTATCCAACAAAAGCAGGTCGACAAGGTTGTAACAAAGAGAAAAGATTCCTTCTGCACACCTTCCTCTCATGTAGCTTGACTTTTTGAACAACCTCATCTTCAATAGGTTCATGATAGACTTCCACAAACTAAGCAATGTGACGTCTCCAGCGATACAAGTAGCTCACCAAGATGCAGATCCAACAAACACTTTTCCCTCTCCCCCGGGAAATCAATGCAATGAATACCATTTATTCCTAAGGAGGGAGGATTGATCAAGGTGGATATCAGTGGCCACCTACCTTTTTCGACTGGCTCAAAACAGTTTTCTAACAATTTTGGCAATTTACTATTTTTAGCAGGTTTCAACTTCCGAGGCCATTTTGAGGGCCTAAATGAAGGTTTTTCAAGATCGAGGTTCTCAATGATATTCAAATGAATAATTGAGCCCCAAAAATTAATCTTCTTGATGATACCTTTCCAACGAGCTATCATACGCCTAAAACGAAGATCGTATGCAAAATTTATGACCCCGGGAAGTTGATGTACTAACTTACCCAAACGGGGCCCACATGACTTTTGGAGCTTTATATCCTAGGGTTAGGTTTTTGGATGTCTAGGGTTTTTGGCATTCCTGTTTATTGTAAAAAGGCCTTCAGATCCTCATTGTAATCATCTTCTTGCGAATGCGAGTAGCCGTCACATCTCTTCTCAGAGATGAGTTGCCACCATTCTAGAAAGTCTTTCACTCTATATTTTTACAGTCTCTGTACATTTCTTTCATCAATAGAAATCATGTATTACTGTATCTATGTGTTTATGGTTGCATCTCTGATATATTTCTGTTATATTATTGGATATATGTGATATCTCTGTGCATTTCTTTATTATATCTCTACTCTCATTTCGTGCCGAAAATAATTCAGATCACTCTTAGTCATGATTTTAGAGGGAGACATGGAACTGACAATTTTTTTTGCTTATCTCTACTTCTAAAGTGAAAAACAAGTTGTCGATTGCTTCAGAATGGTCGACAGCTGTAGGAAAATTGTTCAAAATCCTTCTGGCTCTTTTATTGATCAATGCATGTAAAAATTGCAATATATCAACCTTAGAGATCGAATTGTTGAATGTTGAAGTGTCAGGATCAACATGATCTAATAAAATATTTTCATGGTTATTGTTGGGTTCGTCTTCTGGTAGCGGACTCATTGTGGTTATTTGATTTAAATAAACTGAAAATACAGGTCTTTCAATGATCAAACTAGAAATATTTTTTAATGTATTAATGTCCAAATCATGTTCAATGGACCACATTTTAAATTTGAATATATGCTTACAAAAATTTTCATTCAACACCCAATAAAAACTACAAAAATTAAACTCGGACCCTGTGTATATGACATTATACCAGGTATTAGGAGTATCCTTATTTTGATGATGAACTAGGAATTATTTCATATTTTTGGGTTCGCCCACACAATATTCATCTGGTATTTGAGTTGCTCTATCCTTTGAGAGAGTCTCTTGTTTCTCAGATTTTATGGGCCTTATAATTCCTTCTTCTTTTAAACGTTGATTATGAATATAGTATAACTCAACTCTTGTCAACAACACAAAAATTAAATAATCCACTCATTTGTGGCATGCATTCTTTTCCTCATATAGGTATCTATATTTTAGATACTTATGGTAGTATTCAATTGCATTATTTTTGTCTTAATTGGAATGTGGGAATTTCCTATAAGCCTTCACCCACATTTTTAGAAAAAAAAGTTTATCATCAACTAAAAATTATTCACTAAAAACATGCTATTATGGAAAAAAAAGTCATGATCTAATGTTACATGACACTTATATATTTTATCATTGAATAACCAAGTGGTGTCAAAATATTTTAGAAAATTTTCCTCTTCACTGAATTCCTAAAATATTATTGAAACATATTTACCTACAGACTCATCATCTTGGCATGAGTGCATGACTTCTCCTAATGTGCAAAAAAATGCAAACTTTATTTTCTTTGACTTTGAATTTGCTTCCAACATGTTTCGCCCATGCTCGATGGACATGCCATACACAGAGTAGGATGGGGGAATTGGTTAAACTCTTGAAATGGTGATACATTAGGAGAGAGTAAATTATTTGATTGTAACATTACTTTTTCATATTTCATTTGAAAAAAAACAATTGTGTAACCTTAATGTGTGAATTTGAGCAAAGACATCATCTGTGATAAATGCTCATACATGCCAATCTGGGAGTTCTTTCACTGCCATAGAAAATAATGCTGACAACCATTTGTGAATATCATATGTAGTATTACATGTTGAAATCACCCAAGCCACCATAACAACATTATGATGTTTGTCGAATACCATTAATGTATAAAGTTGATACTAGATTCAAAGCACACAAGTATAAATATTAAAGTGAACACATAAGAATTCATTTTGATCTCCATAAAGAAATGAAAATATCGATCTTACATACCCCATACATATTGGTACTAAATGTGGAATCCATGGACATAGCTTTGTTGTGTGAATACATCACCATCATCAAACACATCCAATGTGTTTGTATGCCTATAATAAATGGTATGTTTTGCACAATAGTTTTCTTTTGGTAGAAAAATAAACTATCTGGAAACTGATTGTACCAACAGTCAACACTTGTTGGATCACTCTCATCATTAATATATTCTTTCTTTCTAATATTATGGTAAACGTTATAAATATCATTCCTGATCATTAAGGCATCCCGAGTTAGCCCTGTGAATAACTCATTTTATTGGTGCTCCACATCATAGATGAATTTGTCCCAAACCATTGTAACCTTAAAACCATCTTCAATCATATTTTCCACACTAGCATGTATATCAAATGATAAATGTGGTGCATACTTGAATTTTTCAGGTCTACACACTGCATACTTCCCATGACACATACCACCACATTTATCAATATGCCTACACTCAGTGTATCTTAAAAAAACTTCATTTGGACAAACATAAAGTTGATACATGATGAAGTGACATCTATAGCGAGCTTTCATGTTTTGGTGTTGATTGCATTTTTTTTTGTTGATCCTTGTGGATTCATTGTAATCTCGCTACTTGGGAGTTTACATGTGGACTCTGGGCCATATGCACAACAATAACTAGTTAAGAACAATGATAACAAATTAGGAATCATGTCCACACTCATTTTGCATAATGAACTTGAATTGGAAATTTAAAATTATATTAAGAAAATAAAGACTCACATAACATATTCCAGATATGTGTTAATACGCGTACATGAAATCCCCTCCACTTCTTTAGATCACTTTGTATTAACAACAAATTGAGTGGGAGCATATTCATCTGATTGCTCTCCATTTATAAAATCTTCAAGTCGACTATATGGAATAATAGAAACTTGATCCCCTCCAATTTATGTCCACGTTAGATCTTTAGCTGAAAATTATATCATATCTTCAGGGTCTTCAGTGTCTAACTCCATAATGTCTTCCCACTTTCCCATCTATAGAAAACTTGTAAAAGTTTGAAGTTTTTAGATATCAAGACATACAACATTGAGTTTTTATAAATATTTTGCATTGTTCTCTAATACTCAATGTTGCATTATAATCCATTTTGTGTGATCTAGTGTTCTATAATCTAAATGACATAACATGATACAGTAAAATTCAGGACAATGATGAGAGTAATGAGATCTCCTTGACTCATGTACATAGCATTTTATAAAATAATAAATAACAATGTTTTTTTACCTTTTGTAGTATCTAATGTTAGTTATAAAAATGTGTTTAATCAACCATACACATGCATATTCAAGATATATGCATTTACATGCATACATACATGTGTGCGTGCATGCGCACATGCAATATTACAAATGAAAACACTACTCCTCTTCATTGCTATCAATATAACGATGATGCATTGAACATGTGTATTGATATGCTTGTGGGTTGATGCTAGTAGATAATTTCCCTATAAATGAATATGTAAAAAACAATGATGTTAGAATGATTGTAAAAACACCTTTAAAAAATAAGCAACGATTTCATATGCCTATCTATTCTAGAAATGAGATCTACACTTATGTGTGATAATAAAGGCATTGCTACATGCAAATATGTTGTGACGTTTCCTCTATTCCTTATAATGATGTCCATGTTCACACCAGGATCCGAGTTACAAAAAATCATCACATCATCTCATAAATTCCCCCCTAACAAATTGGTTATAATAAGGGAAAAATACAGACAAATATTATGAATCAATTGAATACGTTTACAAAAATACAAATTCCATATGATGGTCACCAATTGTTTAACAAATTTGAAAGAAATCCTATGACTTGGACCACACTAGTTGTAGGATATGCTTGTAAAGGGCATGGAAATAAATAAATAAACATCAAATTCACCCTATATCTTGGTCTTCTCCTCAAAGGTGGCATGCATATCTTTGCAACAAGAGATGGAGCCAAAGTGTAACAAGAAAAAGAAAAATAAGGAAGAACATGCTCCTTCTCCATTCCTTTCATCCATATATGTGTGTAGGGAAATTAAGAGTGAGTATATTCACTAATATGAGTAGTTTTTCAAATATACACAGCTTAATATCATAATTTATTGAAGAATAGTTAAATGATGTTTTCCCTGAAGTAAAATTTAAAAGGTTTTAGTTCAATTCACAAGTCTATAGCTATAGAAGTAGAATGGTTCAGAAAGACAGGCCCGAAGAAATTTGAGGCCATTTTGTAATCGGATCTGTGGCTCATCCACCCCATTAATATAATCTATAACTGTTTCTGTAGAAAAAAAAAATTAAAAGGTTTTGAATCATTCATAACTCTAAGGAAGATGAATTTTTATTGCTAAAAAAATTATAATTAGGAATTAGTTATAAAACAAAATATTAAAAAGATGGAAAATTTGTAAGTTGAAACTTAAGTTATTAATAAAATTAATAAAATCCTCATTGCATAAAGTGGTATTTTTACATATATTGAAATATGATACTACAAAGATACATAACTAAAAGATTATTACAAAATTAAAATAATTGATGATTAGAAAATTTAATGTTTAACAACAAAAATAATGTTATGGTTAGGAATACATTATAAAACAACATAATTGTAAAATGGTTGTTAAGAGTTTTGTAAATATTCATATCATATTTTCTCTTAAACTCAAAAAAAATCAATCAAAATGCACTTTTACCATATCATATTTTCAGTTAAACTCATAAAAAAAGAAATCACAATGCATTTTTACCATTCAAACCCCTTTCCTTTTTCAACCAACTTTGTGAAACAGTTAGAAGCCGATGGCCCAAATTTGCAAAATAATGGTACATTAGAATAACGTAGAGTAGTTATATTAATATATTTATAACATAAACATAATTTAAATTAATAGATACCAAGACAAAAACATAAAAAATTAATCATGTATTTATCTTAGTAAATACAAGGAAAAATAATCAACTACTACAATAAGAATATTTTTTCATGTGGAATGACACCCCATGTAGAATTAATAGGTCTAAGTCTAAGTAAAGCCATGGACACTCACAAAAGAATATTTTGTCATATGGATAATATAACTTTATAGTAGTGAAGATAGAAACACAAACTAGAAATAGTTCAACCAGTACATCACACAACGCTAACTCACTTCCCCAGCAAAAATGGCCCCAAGGTCTTCTTTTCATTAAAATTCCAGTACGTAGTTCTCCAAAATGACAAAAAGTAAGAGACATTTTTGTCGATTTCTCTTGAGTATATAACTAATAATATTAATAATACATTAGCACAATACTCCATACAATATATTGCAAAATTGGAAATTTATTCTCCTCCTTGGACTTGATTTTGTAGATAGGAAGTCCAAATCTTATGATAAGAGGAGATCATTTCAATTCTCCTAAAAGGAAAATTTTCTAATGTAATTGAATAATCGGTTGTTTTCTGAATTACAGTCTTCATGTCTGTTTTCAAAAAATCCAAGTAAGAAATTAACATATGATGTTCTCTTGTTGGTTCAACAATATGTTCTTGTATAGTTCCTTGAGTTACTCTTTGAGTTATGCTTATGGATATTTCCCTAGCATTCATGGCCTCTTCTAATTATGAAAAGACTTTCTCTGTTGGCCTTGGATTTCCCAAATCTTCAATTTTGGGCAGCCAATATTTTTCAATCAATTTATCTTCCAACAAGTAAAGTCAATTGCAGGGGACAATGGAGTATTCTATGTCTTTCTCCAACTTAATTCCAATGATTTGGGCCCTTGCAATGGTTTTATAGTTGATTCAATGTTCATCTCCGGTCATCCTTGGGACTCCTTGGGGTGATTTTAGATATTCTCATGACTTCATATTTAGATCATCGATGGTTATGCGCACTCCTATCAGCTCGATGTTCTTCTTCTTAACCTGATCAGATAATGACCCCTTAGTCTTCTTTTCATTAAAATTTCAGTACGTAGTTCTCCAAAATTACAAAAAGTAAGAGCCATTTTTTCAATTTCTCTTGAGTATATAACTAATCATATTAATAATACATTAGCACAATAGTTTATACAATACATTAAAAAATTGGAAATTTATTCTCCTCCTTGGCCTTGATTTTGTAGATAGGAAGTCCAAATCTTATGATAAGAGGAGATCATTTCAATTCTCCTAAAAGGAAAATTTTCTAATGTAATTGAATAATCGATTGTTTTCTAAATTAGAGTCTTCATGTCTATTTTCAAAGAATCCAAGTAAGAAATTAACATATGATGTTATCTTGTTGGTTCAACAATATGTTATTTTAAATTTTCTTGGGTTATTCTTTGATTTATGCTTATGGATATTTCCCTAGCATTCATGGCATCTTCTAATTATGCAAAGAATTTCTCTGTTGGCCTTGGATTTCCCAAATCTCTGATTTTGGGCAGCCTGTATTTTTCAATCGATTTATCTTCCAACAAGTAAAGTCAATTGCAGGGGCCATTGGAGTATTCTATGTCTTTCTCCAACTTAATTCTAGTGCTTTGGGCCCTTGCAATGGTTTTATGGTTGATTCAATGTTCATCTCCTATCATCCTTGGGACTGTTGGGGGTGCATTTAAATGTTCTCCTGGCCATCTATTTAGATCATCGATGACTATGCGCACTCCTATCAGCTCGATGTTAATCTTCTTAACCTGATCAGATAATGGCCCTGAGGTCTTGTTTTCATTAAAATGTCAGTACACAATTCTACAAAATTACAAAAATTAAGAGCCATTTTTGTCGATTGCTCTTGAGTATATAACTAATCATATTAATAATACATTAGCACAATATTTTATACAATACATTATAAAATTGGAAATTTATTGTCCTCCTTGGCCTTGATTTTTTAGATAGGAATTCTAAATCTTATGATAAGAGGAGATCATTTCAATTCTCATAAAAGGAAAAAATTTTAATGTAATTGAATAATCGGTTGTTTTTTGAATTACAGTCATCATGTTTGTTTTCAAAGAATCCAAGTAATAAATTAACATATGATGTTCTCTTGTTGGTTCAACAATATGTTCTTTTAAATTTCTTTGCGTTACTATTTGAGTTATGCTTATGGATATTTCCCTAGCATTCATGGCCTCGTCTAATTATGCAAAGACTTTCTCTGTTAGCCTTGGATTTCCCAAATCTCTAATTTTGGGCAGCCTATATTTTTCAATCAATTTATCTTCCAACAAGTAAAGTCAATTGCAGGGGCCAATGGAGTATGTTATGTCTTTCTCCAACTTAATTCCAATGCTTTGGTCCCTTGCAATGGTTGTATAGCTAATTCAATGTTCATCTTCGGTCATCCTTGGGACTACTGGGGGTGCATTTGGATGTTCTTGTGGCCACCTATTTAGATCATCAATGGCTATGCAAAATCCTATCCGCTCAATGTTCTTCTTCTTAACCTGATCAGATAATGGCCCTGAGGTCTTCTTTTCATTAAAATTTCAGTGCGTAGTTCTCCAAAATTACAAAAAGTAAGAGTCATTTTGTCGATTTCTCTTGAGTATATAAATAATCATATTAATAATACATTAGCACAATACTTTATAGATTACATTACAAAATTGGAAATTTATTCTCCTCTTGGCCTTGATTTTGTAGATAGGAAGTCCAAATATTATGATAAGAGGAGATCATTTCAATTCTCCTAAAAGGAAAATTTTCTAATATAATTGAATAATCGATTGTTTTCTGAATTACAGTCTTTATGTCTGCTTTCAAAGAATCCAAGTAAGAAATTAACATACGATGTTCTCTTGTTGGTTCAACAATACGTTCTTTTAAATTTCATTGGGCTACTCTTTGATTTATTCTTATGGATATTTCCCTAGCATTCATGGCCTCTTCTAATTATGCAAAGAATTTCTCTGTGGGCCTTGGATTTCCCAAATCTCTGATTTTGGGCAGCCTGTATTTTTCAATCAATTTATCTTTCAACAAGTAAAGTCACTTACATGGGCCAATGAAGTATTCAATGTCTTTCTCCAACTTAATTCTAGTGCTTTGGGCCCTTGCAATGGTTGTATAGTTGATTCAATGTTCATCTTCAGTCATCCTTGGGACTTCTGGAGGTGAATTTGGATTTTCTCATGGCCACCTATTTAGATCATCAATGGCTATGCACACTCCTATTAGTTCAATGTTTTTTTTCTTAACCTGATCAGATAATGAAAAAATTCAAGCAGTTATGTCCTAGAATTCCTGTAGATAGGGATATACTTGATTTTTGATATGACGAAATTATTTGTGTACTTCATTAGCACATGATTTTTTCTCTATGACATTGTCCCTTTCATGTTTATAACATCTATTTTATTCCTTCAGGGTTGCGTTTTGAGCCTTGTATTCTCCTATTTCTTTGATATAGTCTTTGATGTTTTTCTTCATGGCCTTTGTAAATGCTACACTAGAGGAGGACATAGCTATAGGATCCTAACTAATGTTTGTGACTATTATTCTTTCTATGGTTACTGTAATTGGTTGAACACTCAAAATGGGAAATGTTCTTACAGATCATTGTACAATCTTTCCCTTGGCCTTGTCAAATATGAAAGAGTCAAGGTCTTCCACTCTGCTAGATTTGAAGAATGCTAACCCCTTTAACCCTAGTTCTCCTAGAGGGAAATGGCTTCCAGTCAATGGTATGTTATAAGCCTCAGGTAGTGTTAGCAGCCCTACATAATTTTTTCCTTGTAAAGTGAAAAATGATAATTCTTGTAGCTGCCAACACCTCCTTCTATAAATATTTTTATTTGAAGGTGACCTGTGGGTTGTAAAAAGATGTTTTGGTTGTTTCTATTTATTTTATTTTGTTTTTTCATAGTTTATTCATGACTGAAAGAATGAATGAAGCATTAAAACTTATAATAATATTGCAATCGTGGCTAAGTCTTGGTTTTTGGAAGGGTCATTGTGCTTTCAACTCTTTGAATGAATGTTGTTTTGTTTTGGAGCTTATCACATATCGATTGGCTAAAGGAACATAGGCTTGTTTCATTTAAAATTCTTGGTAAATTGATTTTTATTTAAGTGTTCAATATGATTTGGCTTGCAAAACACACCTTCTCCTAGCCTGATCAAATTGACTTCACCCTTTACATTTGATGAGAGTTAATTACAACCCGATCGTACCCTATACCTTGTTTGTAGTGGTAGTTTGAATCGACAGGTCCCTCATTACAAGCTAGGGTCTCGATTTATGCTCTGTACTCTAAACATTCATTACCAGAAACACCCAGATTTCATGATTGAAACCCCCATTGCTTATGTTATGGTTTCCCTGGTGTGTTACTAGTTTTGTTTCCATCATTTTTTCCCAGTATTACCTCCTACCGCTACCATCTAAACCCACAGTTAGTTCGATTCGCTCTTGTTACAGTCTGTTCAATCCCGTTTTTCACTGCTAGAGACACGTTTTTGTGAGAGTGTTTATGAGAAAACCTTGACAAATTAGATTAAACCCTTGAAAACCCAGAACATAAATGAGCCCTTTTACCTTCAATGCTGGCAGTTTCTACAAAATATGGATCATTGCAGAGATATGTCTCAATCTTTGGAGGTACATTTCTCACATTTTTCATCCCGATTGAGAAAAACGTTTTTTATTTTTATTTTTCTACAACAATTCCTGTAGAGATTCCTGTGGTAGATAAGATTATCCTAGAAAGGCCTCCTATTTCTTCCAATGACTGGCTAGATCTCTGATGCGAAAAACCAAGTGAAAGGGCTAAGCTTGATCATGCTATATTCAGGCAACAGGATGCTAGACCTAGGGTCATTGAATCTCCTGAGCATGAGAAGTATGTTTTTCCTAATACCATTGCAAAGACCATCAATAAACACTCACACAAACTGTCAAAGAAGAATGTAGACATAGGGTTAAATAACAAAGTGCCTGGCAATGTCATAAAAAAAAAAACATTGATTGTATTAAGGCTGTGATCAACTCTGATATTCTATGATTCGAATTTAGTATGCAGTTGAAAGGTAAGATTTGTTTTTTATCTTAGTTATGATTTTATTGTTATTTTTCTAATTAATATGGATTGAGTTAGATTTATGTTGTATAAAATAAGACTAGCTACATAATTGAGAGATTCTTTAGCTAAGTCAATTCTCATGTAAAATTTTGGAAAATATTAGTTAAATAATATTCTAATTTCTTCATTTCGTTTTCTTCCAGGATATCATGTATCTTGTGGTGATCTCAAAAGATGGAGTATTTATGGAATTAGTTAATTAGCCATTCCTTTTGTTGTATTTTGTAAATCAAAACAAAAAACTTTCATAATTTTGGAGATACAGTTTGATATTGAGTGGTTGTTGGGCCCTCTATTTTTGTAACTTGTAGATCATGTTGGGATTTGATCCTATCTTAGAAGATAGGATTTTTTTCTTGCAAGAAATCTTTAAATACTACATATATATTTTTATCAAGGCATATTGGCCTGGGGCTAAATATGGATGATTAATTCACAAACTTGAATGGAACATCGATTTACATTTTAGCTTTAGCTTCTTGTAAACGGTGTTCTCATTTATGCTTTATTTATTCCTAATATACTAATAGATTTCGATAGCTTTAGACTTCACAATCTGTTATGTTTTGGGATAATTCTTTTATAAATACCGTCCATATTTGATTCTCTAGATATTAATAGTGTGATCATCTATTCATCTTGAATGACAGGATTTCTCTTTAATTCTAGTTGAATTATTAAATGCAACATTGTTACAATCAGATTTATCTTAATATAATTGCTTGCAATCATAATATCATAGCACCTATTTGTATCATTCATTCTGTTATTAAAACTCAAATATCAATATATGTTCTGAATTTATTTAGAACAATCATAAGCTTCATTGTAGATTTCTCTCTTGGACATGGCAGTTGGATGTTCACCACTCATGCAGATGCTTGGATACACCTCACTAACTCACTGACAGGTTAAATCCTTTATATTTTTCTGTCATTTACATATTAGTGAAACTAGAACGTTTGGTTCATCTTTCGACTACCTACACGTTTGTGTTTCTTAGTTTGTTTAATTCCATATTAGTTTAGATTTAAGAAAAGAAAACAAAAAGAAATTTTTTTATGTGCTTTATTTATCTGCTTCCTAGAAGCAATCATTTTTCACATTGATTTTCGTGAGTTTCGATTAAAACTTGCAATTTGTAAATCATGTACATAAGTGAGATTTATATATCATTAGATTAAATATATTTACAATAGTTGCATTATACGTATGTACACATATATAGATTTTAGTAATTAGATAGTTATTTATTTCTTTCATTTGTTTCTTTTAGGATTTTTAGATCGGCTAACGGAGTCATTAAACCCGTCAAAATGAGTTACAACAAATGGTTTGGGTTATTTAGATAACCCCAGAGAAGACTCATTCTTCCAGTTAACGGACGGTCATTTTCGCCCGTCAACAGGTAGGTTGGTATCCGTGGGATAAGTGTCATCGATTTCCTCTTATGATTTATTTTCCTCCTCTTTCTTTTTCCTTTCTTCTTATTCTTGTTTAAGCTTTGCTTCTTATTCTTCTCAGAGTCTCCTTTGCTCTTGTTCCTCTTCTCCTTTCCTCTTTTAATCTACTTATGCTATTGTAGTTGCTTCTTTTATTTCTTCCTTATGCCAAAGTGCTTCAACCTCCTTCTCCAACCTTTCTTTTTCAGTTGTTTCTTTAGTTGTAGCTTCTTCTTTAGATTTCTTATGACGAAGTGCTTCAGGATCCTTCTCCAACCTTTCTTTTTCTTCTACTGCATTAGCTACAGTTTCTTCTTCAACTTTCATTTTCTGGAGTGCTTCATGATCCTTATACAATCTTTCTTTTTTTGTTGTTTTTTTAGCTGCAATGTCTTATTCATGTTTTGACTTGGCTTCTACTTCTTTAGATCCATTTTCTTGCTCTTCCTTAGTGTTTTATTTAGTCATAGAGTTGCCTCCCCTTCTTAAGATAACCTCATCATAATTATGTATATTTTTGTATATATCCTCATCTCTCCATGTTTCATTTTCATAATGCCACGTATGCTTGCAGAGTTTACAGTGTTGGATGACAACATTTCGAGGATCATATATATGGAATATTCCTTCCCCAAAATGGAATGTTTCCAAGGCCTTTGCCTCAACAGGTGCCTCCTTTGATTTCTTCAAACTGTAGGATCCCACATATAATGATAGTGGTGGCCAAAACAATTTCTTATATTTGAAAAGGGATGCCCCAACCCCATGTATAAGGGTGTGGTATTCTACCTCATGCAACACCAGTTTGTCAAGAACAAATTTGGGAAGTATGTATAGAGGTATGGTTGATCCGTAGATCCTGATATAAGTCCCATTCTCAAGTACAAACCAATCACCAAATTCTCTAACATGCATAGTTCTCGGGCGCATAATAACAATTGGAACAACAAAACTAAGAACTGGTCGCAAATATTTTGATAGTTCACATGATATTTATCCTCCCACAAGTCCTGACAATAGACATGAATAGGGATGTCACTCTTTTTCGATCTCCATCACATTCTTGGGTAAGCATGTGCTTGGAAGACCATATCCAACATGTATGTTGATATGTGGAAATGAATATGCTTCCCTGACACTGCATGTTTTACTACTGATATGGAATTTTCAAGGTTGGATGAGAGGATAGCCGCCCAATTAAATATATGAACATTAGTTGTGATAGTGTGTAGCAAGGGAACCCAAGATTAATTTAATGTTGAAGTGTCTACTTGTCCGTAAATCATGAACATAAGGACTAGAGCATATCTGTAAGGGGTTCTGACCATTTCTCGTGGGATAACCTTCAAATCTTGATCTAAAACTTACACATGGAACCCACCAATTATTAATTACTTCTATGAAATATAGAGGACATTTCAACATCCTTTCATCTATGAGTTGAATCTCTTCAGTAGGAAGATTATAGCATGCATGTATAGTTGATGCATGGAACGATGCAATAGCTTTCCCTTCAGTATCATTTATCATCCTATTGTGAATGTTAATTTGATGGATGATCCAAGAAATAACCTCTGCAAATAGGAAAACTTCGGGATGTGAAATTATCTGATAAATTCGAGACCTTTTTAGAGCATGGTAGACACCCAAATCTCAATCATAATTTGATACCTTGGGATAGGAATATCAGTGGAACATTTGGTAAATTTCTCCCCATTGATATGCCACATAGTTTTCCACGATGAAGGTGATTTCGTTGTAAATTGGGCCTTCCCCTCCTTTGTGTAACTTAGATTCATTAATGGTCTCTTTGCCATGCCTCCTCTTGTAATGTTCCATATATGTTCCTGCAATTCATTCGCATCAAGCTATGATGTTAGTATGATTAATATATTCACATTTAAGTTGAGGAAAACTCTAAATCGATTGATCTTAATGGATTCGATGCAATTTATTTATGCCTTTTATTTCTTTTAAACAATATTCAAGTTAGAACAATAGACTGATTTATTGATCTTTGAAACTGTGGTACCATTTCCCATGAAAGGAAACATTTATTCTTGTATAATACCTCATATTAATGTACGTTTCAAAAACTATGCCTTATGTCTTAAATGAGCATTATAGTTCAGAGTGTAGGAGAAGCTCTTATAGAACATTCAAGTTGTTCATGATTGTTATCTTGTAGCACTTCTCACTTCAACATTTACTATAAAATATGGAAGAATACTCCAATCTTTCCTTAGCCTCTAAAAAAAGACTCCAAATGAGGACCCATACAAAATGGATTAGAGGGGATTTCACCTCAAAACATACAAGAATAGACATTTAGTGCATTCCGTGTAAAGCATTCTGTATTCGCCCTCTCAAATTATTCCTCACTTTGTTGCAACTTTATCATATTATACTAACCATGATTCAATCTAGCTATAACTAGAAATACAATATATTATCATTGCACATGTGTTATTGGCTTTCCTAGAAGCTTCAAAATAGGTATGTAATCTTCAAAAGTTAGCCTGCCTCAAATATCTCATATTATTGAAATCATTATAAGGGGCGTTGTTATTAGCTTTCTTATCCATGAGACCACTGCAAATTTATTGTCTTGGAGTTGATGGACGGATGGAATAATCCTTGGGTAAGGCCTAACCTCAACTCTATTGCACAAGCACTAATTATCTATTATAAACTCGTATTTCTATCCATCATGGTATTACCATGTCATTCACAAATGATAGATAAATGTATATAAAAAGAAGTTATTCTGGTAACTCAAGTTGTTATCCCTTTTTAGCATATAATAAAACAAGGTTGTTCTCTTGGTATTCCAATGGATTCACCATGAATTTGAAGGGCACTAGCAAACTCTAACAAACTATAATCACAATATAATAAAATATGAGTTTTGGAGACTTTGTTTTATTAATTTTCATGTTACCAACACAATTAAAACAATAAATAGCATTGGCATAAAAATAAAAGCATTGATAAACTCACTCAGATTGTTTCCTCAAAATAAACACAGTGACATATTCTAGCTTTGTGGGTTTCCATTGCCAAGTTTGTTGTTTTTTTCATTTTCACAATATGAAGTTTTGTGGAATTGCATAGGAGACTATATGTCTAAACCATACACATCCATCCAATTTATTAATATCACCTATCTAGTTTGATTTTGAATTTACAGCACTTGCATCTAATTTTAAATTTTATTGCCCAATTTACTGTTAAATACTTCTCCTAACTAATGCAAACCTCGCAAGTGTTGTGCTCCTAGAAGAACATATTACATGACAATACTATGACATATGATATGAGCCTCCTTTGGTCATACAGGTCCACATATACTAGTTGATGCCACACAAGTCAATGTAATGGTTTATTAATATTTGTTATGATTTGAGGCCACAAAAAAAACCTATCTCCATCGATTTGCTATGATTTATTTCTGCGATAATGGCATGATTTGTGAATTTCAAATAGCAAAGGATTTATATATAAATACGTTTTCTTTCCCTGCTTATTTTCATTTATTTATACCCACTGGGATTCTGCTGCTATTTCAGTTCGATTTCCAAATAAGTTGCAACATCATCGACATGAGCATGGGGCGTGCAGAGAATGAAAAATAAATCAAGAAAATGGGTAATCTTCCCCTGGATAGTGATATTAATAGTGCCTGTGCCCATAAATGTGCATAAGAGAGATTGACCATCTTCATTTATGGGACATTGAAGAGAGGGTTTGGAAACTATTGGATGATGGAGGAAATGATCAGAGGTGGGCGTGCAGAATTAATAGGGTTCAGGCAAAGTGAAGAGAGGTATCCACTGGTGTGCGGACGTATCAGGTCCCCTTCCTTCTCTATTTCAACTGATTCATAGAAAATGTATTTGGAGAGGTGTATGCCATCAATGCCTATGCTCTCCAGCGCTTCGACAAGCTTGAAGGCACTAGAAAAGGAAACTACCTACATTAATGATTTGAGCATTCTATATATTAATGACAAAAGAAATCTTACCCAAGATATGTGAATAATATGAAGCTTTCTTGATCTAGTGATCAAATAGATCTCTGCACCAACATGCTCGACATCTTCACTCTTACTAACCGGTTTCTCTTATTCGTCCATACGCATTGTCAAACTGGCCTATGAAGAAATATATCTTTCTCGCCAGTTTCTCATTGTCCAATGTATTTCCAGTAGCTTGCAATCTGGTTCAGAGGTAGAGGAATTTTGTTCACAGTTGTTCGTCTCAGAGGAAGAGGAATGAGACGGGCGTGAGCGGGTTCAGGTCCGAGGCGGGACATAGGAATGAATGGGAGATAGGTAACGAATTGATGGCAAGAGTTGAATGTAGGAAACTACCATGATATGGGATGAAGTTCATCATTTCCTGAGCATGGATGCTATTAACCGCTAGAAGGGTCTCCGACGGGAGATGGGACGGGCAGTTGGTCGAAGCTCTGACATGGTCAGCAATGGGAGTCCAGACTCGGAAAAGGGCTTCCGGCAAAGGTTAATTGTGTTTGACCTTTAGTCTAGGCCTTTTTTATCCCTATATTCAATTATTAACATTAATATAATATAAAATTGAAAATATATTAAATTATATTTTAAATAAAAATAAATTAATTGTGAAAATTGTGAAAAAACAAAGAAATTCTAGTCTTATTGTACTTGATATCTCCATCCTTTAACTTCTCTTATTTTCTTTCACCCTTTGTTGTTTCACCTGCTGGACATTAATATATAAAAACTAAAATTAATTTTTCAATAGAAATAGATAAACGGTGGGAATTGTAAAATTCAAATAAATTCAAGTATCAATTAGCTTACTCAATGAGAGAAAGGGATAAATTTTTATTCTTGCTCAATGAAAATAAATGTTATTTTAGTAACTACGTTATTCACTGGCCTCTCAAGCAATTCTAATATAAGAAAAGCCAAAATTTGAGTAAGGTCTATGTTAAGAATTTTTTTTACAGCAATGGAAGGTCTTTAACGTGTGGTTATCATAATTTGATCTATCTCAAAGCATTTTGTTACAATTTTTCAAAGGCTCAAAGGATTTTGTTACAATTTTTGAAAGGCTTTCTTCACAGGAAATTGGAAGCATTTCCTTCGAGTAGGAAAAAATTAGAAATTGAGGTTGTAGCCATTCTTAAAAAAGGGTGAAACATCATAAACGTTTGCCAATCTAAATTATTTGACATTAAATTTAAACCTGATATAGGAAGGGCCACTTGATATAGGTTTGAATTTAAGTAAATTTCCAAAGTCATTCCAAAATGATATTAGTTTGCAACATTTAAAGGATACTAGTTTTTTGGATTTGACCTTGCTTGAGCTTAACATGTTATCTAAGATATAAACATTGTTTTTAGGCTTGCAAGATGTGTCTTATATGGCAATTTATGAGTGACGATGAAGCCACATAAGCCACATAGTGGAGAAGCAATTTATGAGTGGTCCTTCCTATGATATATCATGTGGCCCTTCCTATATCAGGTTTAAATTTAATGTCAAAAAATTTAGACGTTGTCAAATATGTCAAATATTTATAAATTAAATGTGATGTCCCCATCCACTTAAGAGTCACAAGGGGAGAATTCAGCTAGCCTAATTAAGTTCTCATGGGCTAAGGAGGAAAAGTGAACTAGGGGACATATTTCTCCTAGGAGAACTTTATAAAGTAAAAGTGGGAAAGATGGGACAAGGGTCATAGCTTAATTAAAAAGTCACTTTAAGATTATAAAGTGAGAAACCTAGTAAAGTGGTTTTTATTTTATTTAAATAATAAAGGAGAAGGAAAAAGGCTCAAGTGAATTAAAAAAAGGGAAAAGGACTAATTTCCTCTCATTCTTGTCATTGTCATTTGAAAAAAATATTTTTGGAAAGCTCTTGAGAAAAGAGTCAAGGGTTTTGGAGCAACCCTTTATTGCTTCTCATTTCGGTGTTGAATCTATACACCCTAATCAGTTTAGGGAGAGATCATCATAGGTTTGTCATTGTGCTTCATTGGTAATAGATTTTCACCAATTTAGTGACTTAGTTTTGGGTGTGGAGGCCGAATATACTAAAGGAGGCAAGTTCCTCTCAGGAAACAAAATTATGGTGGCTGAATTGTCTTATTTAAAGTTTGAATTCTCTTATAAACTGATCATACTTTCCTTGTGGGTCATATCCTTCATTTGATGGGTCGACTACATGTATAGAGGTCGAGTTTATGATCTGGCTATTATTTCAGATGTTTGTGGTGAGTTTTGGGTCATGGGACAGAGCATCCAAGTACCATACATTTCCCCATCACAATCTGGGCGCACTACTAGTGGTTGGCATCATGTTTAATTGCTAATATGAATGTGGGAAGAAAGAACAAATCTCACTTTTGGGAAAAATCAAATCTATAAATTGTTGTGGAAAAATTCCATCTCTAAGATGGTCACATTTCTAGGTATGAATTTTGAGATATAATATCTCTGTTGAGAGGTCGCGTTGGTTGTTTTGGGCAAATTTCTTTGTGGTTGGGTGCTCCCCTTTGAGGCTGGACAATGTTACCTGTTTTTTGGGCGCATTCTGTATCTAGCGAACGAAAATACCATTGCTTCGTAGCAACTTTATTTCCATAACAGACATGTGTTATTGTTGCCTCAATTTTTTGTGTGGACAGACCTCTTTGCTTAAGGAAAGGGTCGATTTATATTGCATCTTAGTCATATTGTCTGATGGGAATTAATTGCTGATTTTGGGAATTAATTTATAGGCCCATTCATCTCAACAATTGTAGAGACAACCTACAGGAAGATATATCAGGTTCCTCACATTTTTTTCTATTGTATTGCTTGTTGGATTATTTAGTGTATGTCAAATGCTACATTAGTTAATCCAATAATCATCTTGAGATTTCATTATTGGTACTTCATTGTAAGCTACAGCTGGGCTAAGTATTTCTTATTTTAGATTTTTGTCATTTATATATTGGGTTTCAAATATATTTAAAAGAAAAATAGGGTCTACAAATTGTGGTTAAACTTCTACACTATCAAATAAACAACAACACTATATAGCCAAGTGTTTGACAAAATCTCACAAAGAAAATAAGTTGATTTCTAGATAATATTTCATTGGGAATCTTACAATGGTATTAGAGGATGTTTATTGACAGCTGTGGGGTTTGAGGGCATGTTTGAGTAATTTTTTTGGGAAGGGGATGCGATAGAAACACCACATACAAGAGGCGTAGGTATATATCTCAAGAACCTCCTCAAGGGCATAGAGAAGAAGGGGTGGTGGGTGAAGAAGGAGTACTACATTCCAGAGCGGGTAAAGGGAAGGAGAACATGTGGGAAGAAGAATACCCATGAATTGGAAGCCTCTTCCAGATGATGAACGATTTGGCCAAGGGAAAAAAGATGGTGATAGACATATTGGGGAAGCTAGCACTTAACATCATAGAAGGGAAACCTAGAACAAATCAGAATGGTGAAAGGGGCTCTAACAATAGGGAAGGGACTCGTTCTCGCACTACCATCCAGATCCACACTCACTTATACACCAAGACACCCATACCCACCATGCCACAGTTATTGAGTGGCAAGGTCGGACAGGAGGGGCCAATAGAGCAATATGACTCTTACTTTGTCTATTTGGAGGAGTACATGAGGTTGGGAAATGAGTTCCAGGAAGCTATTTCCTTCACTGAATTTTGTCATATTAAGCAGAATGATCGACCAAGAGGGGGAAAAAGGACACCTAACCATGAGCTTCAGAAGACACTGGGGAAAGTGACTATTCCCAACTTTGACGGGTCCTCAAATGTTCAACAAGGAATTGGGTATAGAAGTTGGACACATATTTCTAGCTACAATAGATGATAGAGACAAAGGCCATTAAATTGGCTACCCTACACCTATATGGTGAGGCCCATGGGTGGTGGTACCATGGTTTAGTGACGCTGGGTCATGCAAGAATCACATACTACCTCAAATTCACATAGAGGATCATCAAGAGGTTTGACAGGAAAGATCCCGAGATTCATTTTCAAGAGTTGTCTCAACTCAAATAGATCGGTATCCCTGAGGAATTTATCACTGAGTTCCAGAGATTAGTAGCGATGGTGGCAGACATATCTGAGGCACAACTGGTGATTTTCTTTGTTGAGGGGTTATTTGAACCCTTGCGTGGTTGGGTCAAGGCTTATAATCTAGCCACCCTTCAATATGCAGTCAACAAAGTGAGGGATATGCAAGATTTTTTTCCTAAGAGAAGGTTCCCTCTTAAACCCACCTTCCCCCAGAAGAAAAAGGAAGTCAAACCATTTCAGATGGATTGGGCAGGAAAATCGAGATTGGATGAGGAGACCAGAAGGGAGTTGAGGAAGAAGAAGCTATGTTTCAGTTGTTAGGATTCTTGGTTTCTAGAACACATGTGTGCAGGGAAGGACACAGTGAGCAAGGCCCACTACATATAGGTCTATTTCGACAATGACAGTGATATAGAGGATGAGGGGCCAGAACAAGAACAAGGACATGAACAGGTTGGGGCTAAAGGCGTTGTTATGGCATCCATCTCAGGAATTCCTAGGTACCATACATTCAGAGTCATAGGAGTCCTACAGGGGCACAAGGTTACAGTGTTGAATTAGGGTGGGGCATCCTAAAATTTTATAGATGAAACCATGGTGGAGAGGTGAGGGATCCCGACAGAGGAATTTGAGGGGTTCACAGTGATCATACCCAGTGGCCATCAGATGGATTCCCAAGTTGAAAATAATCATGAGGAATTATATGTTGAAAAATTAATTCTTTGTGATGGATGTGCCAGATACCAATGTGGTACTCGAGGTTCAGTGGCTATACTCCCTTGGAAAATAAACGACTAATCAGAGAGCCTTGGAAATGGAATTCATAGGACCAGATGGAAAAAAGGAAGTTTTACGAGCAATGCACCAGTATCCTCCCAAGATTGTATCATCCCACAACATCGAGGTAGTGATGCGGCATGCAGACATAGACTAGGTAGTGGAGTGTTACATCTCTGACAAGGAGCTTCCAAATCATCATCGACAATATCCAGACGACATTCAAGTATTACTTCGTAAACACCAGAAGGTTTTTGGTGAAATTCCTTCAGGAGTACCCCCAGATAGATGGTTTGAGCATATTATAGAATTATAAGGTGGGGTTCAAGAAGTCATAACCAACCCTTACTGCCATCCCAAGATGTATGAATACGAGACAGATAAAGTGATCAAGGAGTTGCGGAAGATGGGTCACATTCGACCTAGTTTTAGTCCCTTTGCTTCTTTGGTAGTGTTGGTCAAGAATAAGGATGCTACTATGAGGATGTGTATTGATTACCGAGCCCTTAACAAGAATACCATAAAGAACAGGTATCCAATTATGAGGATTGATGAGCTGATGGATGAGTTGAGGGGAGAAAAATACTTTTCAAAGATTGACCTTCGTTCATGATACCACCAGATTAAAGTTCGGGAGCAGGACATCACAAAGACTTCTTTCCAATATCACTATGGACATTATGAGTTTTTTGTTATTCCATTTGGGGTAACCAACACTCTTGGTACATTCCAGTATTGCATGAACCATGTGTTTAATAAGCAGTTACGAAATTTTTTACTAGTCTTCTTCGATGATATCCTCATCTATAGAAAGACTTGGGAGGAACATCGTAGGCATTTGGATGAGGTGTTGGGAATATTGGAGGATCAATAGATATACGCCAAAGAGTCCAAGTGTCCATTTGGTATGATTGAGATGTTTTATTTGGGGCATATAATTGGGGAAAATAGGGTCCAAGTTCACCAAGAGAAAATTAGGGAAATATTACAGTGGCCAACCCCTAGAAATGTGACTTAATTGAGGAGCTTCCTAGGCCTCTGCACTTATTACAGGAAATTTGTTAAGGGGTTATCACAACTGATGTAGTGTACCCTTTTCACTACCGAGGTTTTTAAACCTCTCAGTTACCATTCTATACATGGATTTTACATAATTCGTATAGACATTATAAGAACATGCATTTAAACAATTAAACACACTTAAATCTCAGAGTAAAATATATAAGTTACTGCTACAATTAAACAAGCCATAGCATTCAACAATAATTCATTTACATAGCGGAAAACATGATAACAGATCCAGTACAGTCATGATAAAATGTGGTAAAACATAGTCAGATACTTATCTGCTGACAGTGAAGAAATCCACCAACCAAATGCAGGCCTCCCACGAACCTCCCAATTGTAGACTGCACTGCTCCTCAACTCAACAGTGGGTCACCCCCGAGCTGGGACTGAGCTCCACCCCAGGGCAAGGAATCTAGAATCAGGCTGAGGTTACAGGGAATTCAGTCATACACAACCACCAAGAAGAATTCTCTCCCAGGAATCTCCCGCACTCACTGCCCACAGACCCTCATTCCCCACATGTTTGTTCCACCCCAGGAGAGTGCACCTTCTCTCTCACTTGGACAGTCCTTCGGCTACCAGTCTCCCTTAACTTGGGTTACAGAAACAGACTGGACCGGAAGTCTCCGGGCACTATGGCAGCTACAGGGTTCCTTCCAGGAGCTCTCTCCTTCCTCTACGCACTCTCTCACCTAGAGGGAGTCACTCATAGGCCAACAAGCCTCATGCAGTCTAGAACTGCGTGCCACAACAAACACAGGGAAAACTAGACCCAGGCTTCCCAAGAACCGGTTCAGCAGTCACAGGATGTTCTCTCGGTCAATATTTCGGAATAGGCCTCCACGCGCAAGCTCGCTCAGCTTTTCCTGGGCAAACATAGACTCTTCCCCGAAATTGACATAGACATTTCGTTCAGGGAATGCACACACTAGTTTTCTCTCACAGACAGACTCCATGGCTATAAACAGGGTAAACACGCATTCTTCAGCACCCAACACAGGCTTCCTCTCTGTAACAGACATACACGAGGTCCTTTGCAGACTGGCTCGTACGGCTCATTCTCAGGGAAATCGGGTCGAATGGAATGTGAGGGATCCCCTTCATGGCTCATCTTGGCCATTTTATCTACATGCACCAGGGCTGACACTTGTCACCCTTGGAACTACATGCATTCCATCAGCATGCGTTCCTCCCACCACTTGGGAAATCACGTGTCCTTCCAAAAGGACTTAGGATAAAAAAAGAATATACTCATGAATTTTTGGAAATAATATTAAAATATTATTCCAGGCCTAAGCCCCCCCCTAGGCTTAGCCCCTAGGCTCAACACTCAGCCCCTTTTCCACCTTCCAGCCCCTAGTTCCTTCCCCACTCTGTGGACGCTCAGTCCCCCTTCACTCATTCATCGTGGTCGGTCTGCACTTGGCAGTGTTTATATTTTATTAATCATTCTGCATACATACAAGTACATCAGTAGGCTCCTGGCCTTCAAACACTTAGGCTTCCTGGCCTAACAAACACACAAGCCTTCTGGCTTATACAAAACTTGGCTCACTAGCCTATAGAGCACATTTACAATTCATTGCATATATCATGATCTGTAACAGGGCTCAGCCTTGGGGACACTACAACTGAAGAAACCTCTTATAGATCTCACTAAGAAGGGAGATTTTAGTTGAATAGATGAGGCATATGCGACGTTCGAAAACATGAAGCAGGTAATGATTTCATGTCCTGTGCTAGCTTTACCAGACTTCACTCAGCAATTTTTTCTTGAGTGTGATTCTTCGGGGAATGGAATAGGGGCAGTGTTAATGAAAAATAACAACCCCATTGCTTTCGAGAGACACAAAATCGGGGAGTATGAATGACGTTATCCGGTGTACGACAAGGATATGTTGGCCATCATGCATGCCTTGGATAAATTCAAACAATACTTGGTGGGGAATAAGTTGAAAATAAAGAGAGGTCATAAAAGTTTGAAGTTCCTCATGGATCAGAAGGAATTGAGCGAGCAACAAAAGAAGTGGATCAATAAGATCCAGGCCTATGATTTTTTGATTGAGTATGTGAAAGGGAAAAATAACATAGTGGTGGATGCCCTCTTCGGGATTCCACCCACATTTTCCCTCATGAATGTAACAACAGATTGGAAAGCTCTCTTGTTGGTAGAATATTCAAAAAGTAATTTTGCTTACGAGATATTAGATGGGAAAATCTAGGATGACCGCTATAGAGTGATTCATGACATCATCTATTACAAGGACAGGATCTATTTGGTTCCATAATTTAAGCTAAAAGAGAAGGTTATGCATGCATCTGATAGTTTGTCATTATCAGGACATCTAGGCTACATAAAACCTTACCAGAAGATCAGAGAAAGGTTTGCATGGAAGGGCCTCAATAACAATGTTTTGAGATTCATGAAAGATTGTGTTAACTGTCAGCAGAACAAAGCAGAGCACACCCATCCATCCGGGTTACTTCAACCTTTACCCATCCCAGAACAGAAATGGGAGAGTGTATCGATGTAATTAACTATAGGGATGCCTGAGGCACGGGGTAAGGATTGTATCTATGTGTTGGTGGACAGGATCACAATTTTTTCCCATTTCTTCTCCATCCCTTCTAAATATTCATCAGCACAAATGGAAGAATTATTCTTCAGGGACGTTTTTAAGTTGCATGGGTTTCCCAAAACCATCGTGAGCGATAGGGATAGTTGATTCATGGGAGGCTTTTGGAAAGAACTTTTCATACTAGCTCGGACCGATCTTACACCCATCACAATCTACCATCCCCGGAATCATGGGAAAACAAAGATTGTAAATAAATAGCTTGAAGGGTATCTGAGAAATTACATATTAGGACAACAAAAGGCTTGGATTAAATGGTTACATCTCACAGAGCACTGTTATAATATGTCCTATCATATGTCAATCATTATGTCACCCTTCAGGGCACTATATGGATACAATGCCCATACATTTGTTGACCAGATCTTTGGGGAGATCTGGGCCCCAAAATCCAAAGGCTGGATCCAAGAGAGTCAAGACATCCTTAATACTCTTAAAGACAATTTGCAGATGGCCTAGAATCAACAGAAGATGTATGCATATCGACACAGGGTGCAGCGCAATTTCATGGTGGGGGATTTGGTGTACCTTCACCTACAGCCTTATCGACAGTCTTCATTGAAAATGAGAGGGGAAGATAAGTTGAAACCTCGATTTTATGGACCTTACAAGATTCAATGGAGCATTGGGGAAGTGGCCTATTAGCTAGAACTTCTGCAGGGGTGCATGATACATAACGTTTTCCATGTTTCATGCCTCAAGAAGGCATTGGGACAACATGTTGTCACTTCTACCGAGCTGCCACCATTAGATGAAGAGGGACAATTGGTTCAGGTTTCTGAAGAAATTTTGGAGGGTAGGGAACAAAAGATGAGAAATAGGACTATCAAAGAGTATCGTGTCAAATGGAAAGATTTGCCTATCGAAGATGCTACATGGGAGGGTGAACAGGTGCTTCAACATATCGGATTGAAATTGCTTGTGGACAAGCAATCTTGAGAGGGGAGGACTGTGATGTCCCCATTCTCTTAAGAGTCACAAGGGGAGAATTCCACTAGCCTAATTAAGTTCATGTGGGCTAAGGAGGAAAAGTGAACTGGGGTAAATATTTCTCCGAGGAGAACTTTATAAAGTAAAAGTGGGAAAGAGGGGCCAAGGGTCCTAGGCTAATTAAAAATTCACTTTAAGATTATAAAGTGAGAAACCCACTAAAGTGGATTTTATTTCATTTAAATAATAAAGGAGCGGGAAAAAGGCTCAAGTGAACAAAAAAAGAGAAAATGGAGGAATTTCCTCTCATTCCTATCATTGAGAAAACAATTTTTGGAGAGCTCTTGAGAAAAGATTTTAGGGTTTTGGAGAAACCCTTCATTGCTTCTGGTTTTGGTGTTGAAACTATACACCCTAATCAGTTTAGGGAGAGATCATCACGGGTTTCTCATTGTGCTTCATCGATAATAGATTGTCGTCAATTTAGTGACATAGTTTTGGGTGTGGAGGCCGATTCTACTAAGGGAATGTGAGTTCCTGTCAGGAAAATAATTTATGGTGGTTGAGTTCTCTTATTTACAATTCAAATGCTCTTATAAACTAATCATAATTTCCTTGGGGGTTGTATCCTTCATTTGATGGGTCGACTACATGTATAGAGGCTGAGTTTATGATCTAACTGCTATTTCATATGCTTGTGGTGAGTTTTGGGTCGTGGTACAAAGCATATATGTACCATATGTTTTCCCATCACAATATGGGCACAATACTAGTGGTTGGAAGCATGTTTAATTGCTAATACAAATGTGGGAAGCAAGAACATATCTCACTTCTGGGAAAATAGAATCTATAAATTGCTGCGACAAAATTCCCTCTCTAAGTTGGGCGTGTTTCTAGGTATACATTTCGAGATATAATATCTTTGTTGAGAGGTCAAGTTGATTGTTCCAGGCACATTTCTTTGTGGTTGGGTGCTCCCCTTTGAGGTTGTAGAGTGTTACTTGTTTTTTGGGTGCATTCTGCAGTTAGGGACCGAAAATACCACTACTTGGGTGATGCAGGTGCACCCTCAGGTACGCTTCTCACATAGGAACTTCTCCTCCCACGGCCCGAAGAACCCAAAAAGCTCTTCAAATCCCTTATTGGGACTTTCTGACACCCACAAAACTCTCTTTATGATCTCCCTTTGTTCTATCGAGAAATCGGACTTCGCGAGATCGCGAATCCTACAGACACGGATTTGGGTCTCTGAATTCCCTGAAACCCGATGTGGTTCAATACCAATACCTTTTCCCACTCCTATCCGGATTTCCCTTGTCGGGAAATCGACACTTACTAAATTGTAATCCACTCCCCTCGTGGATCCCCGACTCCCGATCCCTGATGGTACCTCTCTCTCTACTCCTTAGCTCCCTCCGGTTAACCCCTTTCTCATGCGACTTGCTAGTCCATGATACCATGGTCCTTTCCCCTATTGGAGTTTCGAACTTCGCGAAATTGGAGTGTGTAGAAATCACACTCTCAGGATCCCCGATTCTCTGATCCCCGACGCCACTTGGCATTGACTCCTGCGAGGGATGAACCTTTTGACACCTATCCTCCCTTGTTGTATCGTAGTTCACAAGTTCGCGAATCCAGATACCAATAATTCCACGACTCCCAAATCCCTGACGCCACCTGTCCTTTACGTTACCACCTGCGGCCCACACTTCTGTCACGATCGGGAAATCACGTATCGCTATATCGCGATTTCTGTTGCACTATTTCATAGGACTCTCCAAGTCCCAAAACCCAATATGGATGACGCCTATTCTCCACTAGCTCCTGTCGCGGCCCACACACAATTCTCCTGTCGGGATTTTGCGGATCGCAATTCCAACCGGAAAGAGTTCTCTGTCTTCGAAAACCCCGATACTACAACTCCCGACTGGTTTAGATCTTTTGACACGGGTCCCCAACCAATGGACGGTCCAGGACTCGTCGGGATATCATGGATCGCGATATCACGGTTCTTGGTTCTATGGTTCTTATGTCCTCAAGAACCCCGAAATGTCAAACCCTGACTCCTCTGGATCCTCTGACACGTGTCCTGCTCTGGGATCAACAACTACAATTCTGTCGGTGTTTCGAGACTTGAGAGGTCTCAACCCTTTCCACTTATGAATCCCCAATGCCTTCGATATCCCGATGACCTCGAGGGACTTCAACCCCTACGCACTCGGATTTAACCCTGACACAACTTCCGCTAGATCTGACAACTGTCGGTCTTTCACGAATTTCCTCCACGAATCCTGACTGTCGATTCCTTTCCTCCCCTCTTGAGGGCTTCTTAGCACGAAAATATTCTATGCAGTCTTTCAATAGTTTCGAAGGCCTTGCTCCTCCTGATCTTTTTCTATCTTCCACAATCTCTTAGGAAAAAGAGATCTCTTGCACGCACTTCCCTGCGGCAACCTGTGAACACTTCAACTATTCGAGTTTCCTTTGACTCTGCGCACGACTGCAGTAGAAGTCCTCCAAAGCTTCCTTCTCAGATTCACGACTGAGACTTCCTCTTCATCCTGCGCACTCCTTGCACGGCTTCAGCAACTCACTTTCACTTCTAGGTGAACATGAATAAGAGTTAAACTACCTGAGCCTCCATCAACACACTCCTTGCGGATGTTTTCGACTGCACTCCTTGGAGAAATATTTTCTTAGATAGAGAAACAATTGAAACTCATTCATCCTTTCCTTCAGATTTCAACTCAACATGAAACCATACGCACAACATCTCAAAGCAAATGCATAACAGGAAAGCAAACATTCATGAGCATGCATTCAATACACAGAGAAATAACACAAACCATGGATTTGAATCAAAGTTCTTCTATTAATTCAAATGCCTGTACATGGGTGTTCTTCATACAACTCTCTGCTTTCTCCTCTCTTCTTGAACAATGCCACTTCCTTTTTTTTTACAATGATACAATGAGGGTGTCTATATCCATTTTCCCTCCTTCCATCTAAAACTGTCTAATCTATAAATAAATCCTACCTACCTGCATTAACTAGATTAAATGCCTCCTATCTACTTCAGACAAGAGCGTATGGCTCGAGGTCTGATACAATATACAAAAGGCACTCCTTCATAAATGGTTTATTGAAAGTTTGGCGCTTCATTTCCAAAAAGTTTTCAAAGAAATGTGTCATGTGAAAAAAAACACATGTGTTGGCTCCACACTCACTTTGGTAATTGCGATGCTCCTGCATCATACTCCCTTGCTTGAAAGATTTCATGGGCAACTGTCCATGAGCTCCTGCATGGTCTATCCATGCTTTTGAATCTCCGCTTTATTCTCCCAGCTGGCATCTTCCACTGGATGGCCCTTCCATTTGACCAGATACTCAAAGTATTGCTTCCGCTTGGTCTTTTTGCTTACCTTCTTGTCCAGTATATACTCCATCTGTGGCTTTTCTGTAATCGGCATCTGCTTCTGCCACTGGAATTCTGGTTGTTCATCACTTTCAGCTCCAGCTTCCTCAGCCTTATATGGATATAATTCTGAGATATTATATGTCAGATATATTCCAATCCCATCCGGCAATTCAATTTCATAAGCATTTTCTCCTAATTTCCTCAGGACCTTACATGGCCCAATTTTATTCATCTTTAGTTTATTTTATGTTCCCCTTGGGAACCTTTCTTTCCTCAAATGTGCCAGAACTAAATCACCAACTTCAAACTGAAGTTGTCTCTTCCACTGATCGGCTCTGCGCTTATATTCTTGATTTGATTTCAGTAGTCTCTCCTTCACCTGGCAGTGAAGTTCTTTCATCGCCTCTATGAATTCTTCAGCACCTGCGCTCTTAGTCATTATCTGTTTCGAATCCCTCAGCTCCGAAACTCCTCTTGGCTACCTGTTGTATACAATCTCAAATGGACTTTTCCCTATGCTTCTATTCACTGAGTCGTTGTATGCAAATTCTGCCTGTGGCAACACATTGTCCCAACTGCTGTGGTGCTCTGTCACCAAGCTTCTTACCAAATCTCCCAGATTTCTATTTACCACCTCTGTTTGCCCATCCTTCTGTGGATGATAGGCAGAACTAAACATCAAGTTATTCTCCATCTTCTTCCAGAGTGTCCTCCAGAAATGTCTAATGAATTTTGTGTCCCTGTCTAAAACTATACTTCTGGGTAAATCGTGAAGTCTAACGATCTCCTTGAAAAACAGATTTGCGATATGAGTCGCATCACTGGTCTTTTGACATGGGATAAAATGTGCCATTTTGGAAAACCTGTCAACCACCACAAAGATCGAATCATGTCCTCTTTGCATCCTTGGTAATCCCAATATGAAATCCATGCTGATTTCATCCCACGGTCTCTCAGGTATGGGTAATGGTTGATAGAATCCTGCATTCTTCTTTCTGCCCTTTGAATGCTGGCAAATTCTACATCTGTCGACAAAACTCTTGACTTATGACCGCATCCTTGGCCAAAAGTGTGCTTCGCTCAGCTTTGCAAATGTCTTGTCATGGCCAAAATGCCCTGCCAAGCCTCTGCTGTGTTTTTCTTTTAATAGATTCTCCCTCATGGAGCAATTTGGAATGCATAGTTGATTTCCTTTGAACAACAACCCGTCCTAGATCACATACTCTATCCAATGACTTCGGTCTCTAAGAACTGGGTTCTTAGCTGCTCCATACGCTTCACTGAAATCCTGATCAGCTGTATACATGTCCTTAAGATTATCAAAGACTAAAGTCTTGACTTTGAACTCCTGCAACAACAAACATTTCCTGCTCAAAGCATCAACCACTTTGTTAGCAGTACCCGAAATATGCTTAATTACAAATGTAAAATTTTGCATGTATTCGACCCACTTAACATGCCTCTGATTCAATTTCTCTTGTTGAGTTACATATTGCAATGCATGGTTATCACTATATAAAATAAATTCACTTGGAATCAAATAGTGTCTCCATTTCTTCAACGCCTGTATGATGGCATAGAACTCTTTATCATATGTGGATTGTTTCTCCCTTGCCTCATTCATCTTCTCGTTGAAATATGCAATCGGTCTGTCCTCCTGACTCAAGATCGCTCCTATGGCAAAGCCACTCACATCACATTTTACCTGAAATTTCTTCTGGAAATCCGGCAACACCAAAACTGGTTGTTCCGTGATATTTTGTTTCAACAGGTTGAAACTTTTCTCTGCCTCTTCAGTCCAATGAAAATATTTATGTCTTTTCCTGACTGTGTCCATCATCGCTGCGCTAATCCCACTGAAATTCCTGATGAACTTCCGGTAGAAACTAGCCAGTCCATGAAAATTCCTCACCTCGAAAACATTTCTCGGTGATGGCCAATTTTTAATTACCTCCACCTTACTTGGATCCATCTTCAATTCATTCGCCGATATGACAAATCCCAAGTAAATGAGTTCTTTCTTCATAAATGAAGATTTCCTCATGTTGATCAACAACTTTTCCTACTGTAGCTTCTTCATTACTGCAACTAAATGCTTCAGATGTTCTGCTTTTGTTTTACTGAAAATCAATATGTCATCTAGATAAACAATGACAAACTTCCTGATGAATTCTTTCAGCACTTCATTCATTAACCTCATGAAGGTACTCGGCGCATTCGTCAAGCCAAACGGCATGACTAGCCATTCATACAACCCTTCATTGGTTTTGAAGGCTATCTTCCACTCATCGCCTTCCCTCATGCGAATCTGATGGTATATGCTTTTCAAATCAACCTTTGAAAAAAATATGGCTCCACTTAAACAGTCCATCAAGTCGTCCATCTATGGCAATGGAAACCTGTACCTGATGGTTATCTTGTTAATGGCTCTGGAATCGGTGCACATTCTCCAGCCTCCATCTTTCTTTGGAATCAGTACCGTTGGAACAGCACACAGACTCAAACTTTCCCTGACCAATCCCTTGTCCAACAACTCCTGGACCTACTTCTTAACCTCCTCATTCTCCTGGAGTGTCAACCTATACATGGCCTTATTCAGCAAACTAGCTCCTGGTACAAGGTCTATATTGTGACTTACGCTCCTCATCGACAACAACGAATGAGGTAATTCGTCTACCACAATGTCATCGAACTCTTCCAACAATTCCTGAATTTCTTCCGGAAAATCATCCACTCTTGTGATGGTCAAAATGATTTTGGGTTTTCTGACCACAAGGAATTGTGGATCTTCCTTCTTCTTCACCTCCGTAAGAAGCTCCTTCCCACTGATGATAAGTACCCTGTTGTTCACTTCTGGCTTCACCTCCTTATCTTTTATCGGAAGTAACATATGTTTTTTCCCATTCTTCTCCAAAGTATACGTATTCATCTTCCCATCATGAACTACGTTCCTGTCATATTTCCATGGTCCGCCCAGCAATAAATGACATACATCCATAGGAATAACATCACATAAAATCCTATCATTATATCCTCCTATCTTAATGTCAACTAAACATTGTTTAGTGACATTTACCTGATGTCCCTTCTGTAGCCATGAAACTTTGTATGGACTCGGGTGATCAGTTGTCTCCAGTTCTAGTTTCTCCACCATCTCGGTTGAAATGAGATTATCTATGCTACCGCTGTCCACAATAACCTTGCACACCTTGTCTTTGGTCTTGCATGCAATTCTGAAAAGTCGGTTTCTCTGAGCTGTGTCCTCCACCTCCTTCTCGGGTGTTAAGAGAACTTTATGCATCATCAATGACCTTCCGTATTCTGCATTTTCTGCTTTAGCATCTCGCCTCTATGCCTCGGCGATGTGAGCTTCTCCTCCATCCTTCTTCTTATCTGGACAGTCAAAGGATTTGTGCCCATTCTTTCCACATGTGAAGCATGTAATGATTCCACCCCTGCCTCTTCCTCTACCTTTGGTACGAGGAAATGTGTTATTATCAGCGTATCCTCTGCCCTATTCTGTATGTTGCCCTCGCTATTCATCCTATTGGCCTCGTTGTGAAATTCCACCTCTTTCTGTTCTAGTTTGAGGCTTCTTCCAGTCGTCCTTGGATTTCTGGAACCTATCTTGGGCAATTGACTTACCTTTGGGCTGGCTCCTACCTCGACCTCCCTGTCTTGGCTTACGGCTCAACCTCTCTTCAGATTTCAAAGCCATTTGATATGCATCCTCCACTGTTTGGATGGTTGTCATACTCATCTCGTCCTGGATATCGTATCTCAAGCCATTCATATACCTGGCAATTTTTTCATCATCGCTCTCCCGATGACCTGCCCTGATATTCAGCCTGTAGAATTCCTCAGTATACTCCTTCACTGTCATCAGCTTCTGTCTCAGATTCTGCATCCTCCTGAATAGTGTGATTTGATAATCCCTTGGGATGAACTTTGCCTTCATATTTGCAATCATTCGATCCCAGCTTTTAATTTTCTTCTTACCTTTGCAGCGTCTTTCTTCTTGAATCTCGTCCCACCATAATGTTGCGTGTCCTTTTAATCTCGTGACAGCATGCCTGACCTTCTTATCTTCTTTGATATCTTCGTAATTGAAATAGGTGTCAAGAGATCTAATCCAGTCTAGAAGCTCTTCTGCATCCAGATTCCCTTCATAAGATGGAATGTCCATCTCTGTTTTCGAACTCATCTGGGCGATGGCCTTAATTAATCGCTCATTGGCTGCATCTTCGGCTGCAACTTATTCTTGTTGTTCGACTTCAACTTCACCTTTGGAGTCACTCAGATCTCCAGCACCGGCTGTGCGTCTCTGCGCTGCCTCCATATCTTCTAGTCTCGCTCGGAGATCACGTATCTGTATCTCCATTTCTGGATTTTGTGCTTGTCTTTCTCTCCTCGGCGGCATGGTGAAATTTTCTTTTCTTCTCTGCTACAAAAAACAAAGAAGCTCTTCTATGCTCTGATACCACTCTGACACAGGTGCACCCTCAGGTACGCTACTCACACAAGACCTTCTCCTCCCACGGCCCGAAGAACCCAAAAAGCTCTTCAAATCCCTTATCGAGACTTTCCGACACCCACATAACTCTCCTTATGATCTCCCTTTGTTCTATCGGGAAATCAGACTTCGCGAGATCGCGAATCCTACAGACACGGATTCGGGTCTCTGAATTCCCCGAAACCTGATGTGGTTCAATACCAATTCCTTTTCCCACTCCTATCGGGAATTCCCCTGTCGGGAAATCGACACTTACTAGATTGTAATCCACTCCCCTCGCGGATCCCCAACTCCCGATCCTCGATGGTACCTCTCTCTCTACTCCTTATCTTCCTTCGGCTAACCCCTTTCTCATGTGACCTGCTAGTCCAAGAAACCATGGTCCTTTCCCCTATCGGAGTTTCGGACTTCACGGAATTGGAGTGTGTAGAACTCACGCTCTCAGGATCCCCGATGCCACTTCGCGTTGACTCCTGCGAGGGTTGACCCTTTTGACACCTGTCCTCCCTTGTTGTATCATAGTTCGCAAGTTCATGAATCCGGATACCAAGAATTCCATGACTCCCAAATCCCCAACGCCACCTGTCCTTCACGTTACCACCTATGGCCCACACTTCTGTCACGATCAGGAAATCACGTATCGCTATATCGCGATTTTTGTTGCACTAATTCACAGGACCCTCCAAGTCCCGAAACCCGATATGGATGACACCTATTCTCCACTAGCTCCTGTCATGGCCCACACACAATTCTCCTGTCGGAATTTTGCGGATCGCGATTCCAACCAGCAAGAGTTCTCTGTCTTCGAAAACCCCGATACTCCGACTCCCAACTGGTTTAGATGTTTTGACACAGGTCCCCAACCAATGGATGGTTCAGGACTTGTCGGGATATCGTGGATCGCGATATCACGGTTCTTGGTGCTATGGTTCTTATGTTTTCAAGAACCCCAAAATGCCGAACCCCGACTCCTCTGGATCCTCTGACACGTGTCCTTCTCTGGGATCAACAACTACAATTCCATCAGTGTTTCGAGACTCGAGAGGTCTCGAACCTTTCCACTTCTGAATACTCAATGCCTTCGATATCCCGATGACCTCGCGGGACTTCAACCCCTACACACTTGGATTTAACCCTGGTGCAACTTCTGCTAGATCTGACGGTTGTCGGTCTTTCACGAATTTCCTCCACGAATCCTGACTGTCGATTCCTTTCCTCCCCTCTTGAGGGCTTCTTAGCACGGAAATCTTCTATGCAATATTTCAATAGTTTCAAAGGCCTTGCTCCTCCTGAGCTTTCTCCAGCTTCCACAATCTCTTAGGAAAAAGAGATCTCTTGCACGCACTTCCCTGCGGAAACCTGCAAACACTTCAATTGTTCGAGTTTCCTTTGACTCTGTGCACGAATGCAACAACAGTCCTCCAAATATTCCTTCTCAGATTCACGACTGAGACTTCCTCTTTAGCCTGCGCACTCCTTGCACGACTTCAACAACTCACTTTCACTTCTGGGTGAACATGAATAAGAGTTAAACTACCTGAGCCTCCATCAACGCACTCCTTGCGGATGTTTTCGACTGCACTCCTTGCAGGAATATTCGCTCAGATAGAGAAACAATTGAAAATCATTCCTCCTTTCCTTCAAATTTCAACTCAGCATGAAACCATACGCACGGCATCTCAAAGCAAATGCATAACAGGAAAGAAAACATTCATGAGCATGCATTCAATACACAGAGAAATAACACAAACCATGGATTTGAATCAAAGTTCTTCTATTAATTCAAATGTTTGTACATGGGTGTTCTTCATACAACTCTCTGCTTGCTCCTCTCTTCTTGAACAATGTTGCTTCTTTTTTTTTACAATGATACAATGAGGGTGTCTATATCCGTTTTCCCTCCTTCCATCTAAAACTGTCTAATCTAGAAATAAATCCTACCTACCTGCATTAACTAGATTAAATGCCTCCTATCTACTTCAGACAAGAGCGTATGGCTCGAGGTCTGATACAATATACAAAAGGTGCTCCTTCATAAATGGTTCATTGAAGGTTTGGCGCTTCATTTCCAAAAAGTTTTCAAAGAAATGTGTCATGTGAAAAAAAACACATGTGCTAGCTCCACGCTCGCTTTGGTAATTGTGATGCTCCTGTATCATTGGGAGCAACTTTATTGCCAAAACGAACTTGTGTTATTGTTGCCTTGATTTTATGTATGGACATACCTCTTTGCTTAAGGAAAGTTTCAATTTCTATTGCAACTTAGTCATATTTTCTGATGGGAATTAATTGTTGAATTTGATGACGTGTGTGGCAATCATTTACAAGCCCATTCATCTCAACAATTGTAGAGACAACCTATAGGAAGATATATCAGGTTCCTCATAGTTTTCTATTGTACTTCTTATTGGTTTATTTAGTGGATGTCGGTTGCTACATTAGTTAATGCAATAATCATCTTGAGATTTCATTATTGGTAATTCATTGAACTACATGTGGGTTGTGTATTTCTTATTTTAGATTGTTTTCATTTATATATTGGGTGTCAAATATATTTAAAAGAAAAAGAGGGTCTGCAAAATGTGGTTAATCTCCTACACTAGAAAACAACCAACAACACTATACAACCAAGTGTTTGACGAAATCTCACAAAGAAAACAAGTTGATTTCTAGCTAAGATTTCATTTGGAATATTACATTAAAGTTGTTTAAATGTCAAATAATGAAAATAATTCTAGAGCATTTGACAAGGCCCAGATCCAACAAGAAATCACATTCCGAAAAAAAAAATTGGACAAAGAAATAACATCGTTGCAAACAACCCGAGGGGAGAAAATTAATTTAACATTGTAGATGAACCTCTATTTCTTCTGCTAACTCTAGCTGAAAGGAGATGGATATTTGATAGATTATCTACAACGATATATAACTAGATGAAGTGGTTTATGAATATATCATTTTGGAGTTCTAATTGTATTTGAATGTGAGGTTGAAATAGAGGTTGTTCATAATTTCAAAATGTAAATATATGCTTATGCATATTAAATCTAAATAATAGGAAAATCTATGCATATGTAGGAAACATAGAGAACTGCATTATGATGAATACCAAACAGTAGACATCATACGCTGATTTGAAAGAGAATGAAACTTACTTGGAAGAGATATCTCCAGGTTCTGGATTCCAGATAATGCCACTCCAAATATAAAAATGCCTAGAAGTTTTGGTCGATCTCACGATGCACCGGATTAAAAAACGGCTTGTTGAATCCACCTGCGAACTATGAGGTAATAGTAGGTGTTGCATTTAATTGTATCATTAAAGTCCCTACAACTCAGATCAGGGTGCTAGTTGCCATGGATCTAGCTGGATTTGGTGGTTTAACTGATCTCATGGGAGGCTGGGAATCTCTCAAATTTGGCTGTCAAGTATTGAATATCCTCTGGAGGAAATTTATGAGTGAAAATGAGGGGACGAGGAGACTCGGGGTGAATAGACAACCTAAAATGGCCAAATCCACCATGCATGGTATGGGGATGCTATGGCATGAGAGATCGAGGACCATGCAATATCCTGCATGGTAGATAGTGTTCGCCCTTGAACGCAGGCCACTTCATTAAAAACAAATGGATGCATGCCCTAATATAAAATGTGTGTCGTAATATACGTGTCTTGATATGAATGTGCTCCCTAATATGAAACAATCACACATAATTCAATTATAAACCCATAATTTTATTTATGTCTTTATAAATTGAAGGCATGTCGTGGCATCAGACCATGTCGCCCTTGACACCGCAACCATAAAAAATGAATGCGTGCCCCTAATAATAATGCATATTAAAAATGAATGCGTCCCTCCAATATGAAACATGGGTGGTAAGAGGCGGAGGTAGTGCCCATTTCCAATAGTTACGCTGAGAGGCATATACCTATTGGAAATGGGCCCATTTAAGAGGTTTTTAGTGCTTAATAGGTTTTCTATGGACAAGATTTAATATGGCTAGAATATTCTTAGTCGTCACAATAAATGAATGGCTATGATTTCAACCATTAACTTCATTTCTTTTATAAAGACATACGTTTATGTGTTTACTTTTTTACATTTATGTAATCATGTAGAAAAATTACTGTGTTCCCTAGTTGATTGCCACGTCTGGTTAATTAGAAAAAATTAAAATATTAACACAGAGTGGCATGGAAAAAATGGAGCGCAATTGTTCACTACTAGAGTGAGCACCATGGATAGGACTACCAGAGGGATGCCATGTATTAGTGTTTATGTTTATGTTGAAAGACATGTATTGACGTTTTTTCTTATGTTGGTAGGCTGGAGGACATTTTATTTTATGGTCTTATGATTGTGGTGTTCCACTTTTAATGAGCAATGAACTTTTTCGATTCCCAATACTACTTATTTTTTTGTTTCTATCTGTGCTACGCAGGCAACCCTCCAACTACTAATCTTTTCATTTTTCTGTGTGTTATGCAAGCCACCCTCCAATTGCAACATATGTTCAAGCGGTCCTCATCTTTCTCTATTCTACGTAGGCCACCCTCCAATTGCAACCTATGTTCAAGAAATTCATCACGAATGTTCAATAAGATGACTCTGGTCTGGAAAACAACATATCACACTTTGGCCTAGATCATGAATTCAGAGATGTTACCTGGTATTTTACTCATCTAAAGGTAGTTTATAGAGTGGATGATCGGATGCTTGTATATACATACAGGAATGGAGTAAATGATTTCATATTGTTGCACCGTATTTTTTCCCCTGTCCTATACAATGCCAAGAGAGAAGGTAAGAGAATCCAACATACATTCTCATATTTATATGCATATGAATCCATGGTGGGCTTCGAGCCTGTCTGCCATGTACTCTTTAATAGCGTCCACACTCTGATCGACCACTTGGGGAGGAGACACAACCGAGGATTCCCTTCCACCTTAAGAAACTGCAGCTTTTCCAAGTGCCCAATAGACAAAGGCAATGCAATTATTTGATTGTAACTAATGTTTAACTCGATGAGAGACGTCAGACCCCTATCGATTCCAGGAGAGCCACAAGATAGTTAAAATTGTTGCTGAGATCCAGGTATTCCAGATTCATCAAGTTCTCAAGATCTTCTGGAAGGTCTGCAAGCTTGTTCATGTGGACATCCAAAAAGTGAAGACACGTCATGTGGGAGGTGGAGTACATAAGATGTGTGAGCTTGTTCGAATAAACAAACAGCTTCTGGAGGTTCAGCAGTTCGAACCCCAGCCCCTCAGGAAGCCGCATGAGTTGGTTGAAAAATTCCATCAATTCTTCCAGTGCACTGAATTAAAAAATAAATGTCACGATCGAAAATCAGAAATAATGGCAAGGGTTTGAATAAGAAAAAACTACAAAATCAACTCAGAGGTTCTTTTAATAGCCTACTGGTATCTTTCAATACGATCAGGAAGCGCAGCAAGAGAATTCCCGGAAACATTGAAGACCTTAAGCTTCACAAGATGCCCAATGGAGTCTAGTAGCGATGTACGCTGATTTGATTGAATGTCGAGATGCGTTAGATTAACTAGACTCGTCACAGATTCAGGCAAAATCTGCAATAAACAATTAAGTCTGCGTCAATTTTGGGTAAGAGATTATGGCCGATTGCTAATTACGCCGAAAGTCATACACCTATTGACAATGGGTACATTTAATGATATTTTGACCATAAATTTCAATCTTATGGTTATCAATTGAAGATCCTAGCATATTCTTAATCGTCCTTCCAAATCAATGAATGAGATCTCATATTCATAACTTTCTAGCATTTTAAAAGCATCCGTTAACCTGTTTAATTTTTAACATTTACTTAATATGATTAAGAAATTACTGTGTAACCATCTAATTGCCACATTCAAATGATTAACAAACTTACTTGAAATTACAAATTTACTTCACTATTCACCTTTTATCATTTTACATTATTAAATTTACATTTGTGCCGCGTTTTCCATATCTACTATACACCCACATCCTCATAATTACCATTGGTTTCATATTCTTCCTACCATGGCAACCGTAGCAGCCGCATTCTTCCTATGATGGCAGCCGCATCCATTCATTTCATATTCTTCCTATGGCAGCTGCATCCATTCGTTTCATATTCTTCCTACGATGGAAACCCCATCCATCTGGCTTTTTATTGTGGCCAGTTTCTCATGTCCATGATAAAGAGCGTAGCAGGAAGAGACACAGGTGCGAGCAAAAGGCCAGGCAAAATCAATGCATGCAGCTTGCCAGATGAGGACAAGAGCGGCACAAAATCCAAGACAAGCATATACACACCCGTGACTATGGCAATTCCGTAGGACATTGCCACCAAGAATGGTCATTGCATTTGTGTCATTTCCTTTTGGTCTGCCCCTACAACGAAGGGCACCGAGAGGAAGCAGACCATGGCAGGGACCCTGATGTTCAAGAGTAAGAAAAGGGATTCGGTGCGAGGAGCTATTGCAGTATGGATAGAGGTGTAAACTGTCACGCTCAACCCCACGTAAATAGTGGAGAGCCCCAATGCGAAGCCTCTCTCGTTCACAAAGTTTCGAATGCAGATTAGGTACGCTACCGTGTTGAACCAACAGATGTTGTTGCCTGCCAATATACAGAGAAGAAACGCCTGCTATGCGCAAATAAAAATCAATAAATCAATTTCGTGATCACAGAACAGTGATAAGTGTGCGATATCTGTGCTTATATATCTTATTGTACATATATCTCATTATATATATGTCAACATATACATTTTATGCAACTTCTGTACATATAATGACAATGGGATCTCTGCACATAAGCGTCCCACTGTATTTATATCTTATTGTCTCGGCATATACTGAATAACCCATTTTCTACATGACATTTATCCCTTATCTAATACAAAATTACAAATCTTTATAAACCTCAGGTGCAATTGCAATTAATGTTGGGAATCATTCTCAGTATAAATGAACTTCGATTTTCACCCACCTGCCAGTATGCCAAGGGAGAGATCTTCCAAACCAGCGAGAGCCCGCTGGACACCATAGCCCACAAACCCCAAGCAGTCGACGATCAGAAACACAGTCCACATAGACAAATAAAGAGAAGCGAGGCCTGATAACCAGCCCATCGCCTTGCCTAGATCAGAGGCCAGAACAAGATTGTTGAAATGGACCTCGTTGATGTCTAATACTTCCTTAAGAACCGAGGAATAAGCAGAGAAATCGAAGTTGGTTCCATGGATTACCTGCAGTTATATGGCAGCGACGAAGCCCATCCATCTGAATTCTTATGTTCCGCGTTTCATTTTTTAGGCGAGCCAAAACCTTTCGGCGTTCACCAGCCATAAGTTTGCGGCTATGCTAGTAAAGAATATTCTTGAAAGAATCGTACCTCTAAGTTATTATTGCAAAGGTCGAGCTTGAAAAGTGTAGATGACAGTTTCTCTATTTCCTATGGAACGCTATGAAGGAGAAACCTACTAAGGTCAAGCTTAAGGGAGGAGTCTTTATGAGAAGCTTGATGCAACAACGTTAAAATTTTCTTTTCGGCCTTTTGAAACTCAGATGTTCGGCTATCCGAGAGCATTATTGTGTCCTTCGTGGTCTTCGCGCCTAGGGTTTTTCTGTCATATGTAATCATTTCACCGCCTCTGTGCAAACAGTAAATTGGTGGCTTGACCTTTCAGGACTCAAGACACCATCGGTGGATTTGTTAGCGGTAGCCACCTTAACCTTTGCAGGCCACGAGACACCATCACTGCTTAATTAAAATTTTTTATAAGATCGAAGGGGCATTTTTTATTGTATAAATACCTGAAACGAATTGTAAGAAAGATAGCATGAAAGCACATTGAATAGAAGTTGTTATTTTTGTATTCTGAATTGTTTTCTCCATTGATTTTTTTTAGTTAGGAAATTCGTCTGATTCATATCTCCTACTTGTTGTTCAATCAATTATGTTTTTTTTTTTGGATTCACTATATTGTTTTTAATTTAAGCAAATGTTGTAATTATTTGGAGTGCACGGAGTTCTTAAGTTTCAAAACTCCGAACCCGAAATGGGTGATTTTAATATAAAGGCATATTGAACCAAAGTTGAGATATTCTGCATTCGGAGTTTAATTGTTAAAGAGTTCATGGAGTTCCTTACTTTCAAAAACTCTGAACCTGAAGTGGTGGGCCCAAACCTTATTCGTGTTTCACGATTTGGGATTAGTTGTTGCATTCTCCTTTTGCGTTGGGTGTTTGTAAACTCTGAAACCCTGAAATGTTGGGCCCACAACTTATTCAGATTTCGCGATTCGCCAATTCACGTGGTGTTTTTCTTTTGGAGTTTGGCATTTGTAATTGTCGAATCCCGAACCCCGATTGACCTCCGATTTTTCAGATTTGGTATCAGAGTAAGTATTCTATTATGCTATTGCTTAGTTCATTGCCGATTATTTCTGTTAGTGCCAAATTTTATTCTCTTATTTTCCCGCGTGAAGGTTTATTTAATTCCTTTCAAATTTTATAAAAATGGCTGCGTCTGGTAGTAATTCTTCTCAGATTCAGGTTCTTGTTCTAAGCGAGAAGTCATATGACTCTTGGTATATTCGAATGAGGACGATTTTACGTTCTCAGGATTTATGGACCTATGTTATTGATGGTTATGCTGAGCCAGCTAATGTAGCAGTAGAATTGGCTCTCTTTAATGCTGACCATGTTTTGCTAAAGGAAAACAGGAAAAAGGATAACAAGGCTCTTGGATTAATCCAGCAAGGATTAAATGAATCCATTTTTACGAAGATTTCTAGTGTTGTATCTTCGAAGATGGCTTGGGACATTCTTGAAACCTGTTATCAAGGAGTGTCCAAGGTGAAGACAGTCAAGTTGCAAAACTTAAGAAGGGACTTCGAAAATATGAAGATGAAGGATAATGAAAGTGTTGATACTTTCATGACTCAAGTAATGAGTGTTGTGAACCAACTTAGGTAGTATGGAGATGATATTGAGAATAAGAGAGTTATTGAGAAAGTGCTGAGAAGTTTACCCAACAAGTTTGAACCCATTGTTGTACCCATAGAGGAATTTAAGGATTTAAGTCAAATGCAATTTGATGAGTTAACTAGTTTCCTTGTTGCTCATGAATCTAGGATATCTAGATATGAAGAAGGATCATTGGAACATGCTTTCAAATCCCAACTGCATGTTACCAGAGGCAGAGGCAGAGGAAGGTTTCATACTCATGGAAGAGGAGGTCAATTTTTTGGTCGAAGGGACAACATAACTGAATTAGTGTCTGAGGAGGTTCCAACAGAATCCTCCTAATTTAAAAGGGAGCAGCAACAAACCCTGGCAACAAGAAAATCAAAGGTATGATAAATCTAAAGTACAATGCTATTACTGTAAAAAGTTTGGGCATTTTGCTAACAAATGTTGGAGGAAGTAGGTAGATGCTAGAAAATAGTCTGCACATATCACAAATGAGTCCGAGGATGATCAAAATCCTGTGTTCTTGACTTGTAATGTCACTCAAGAAAGTGCTAATGATATTTGGTTTTTGGATAGTGGTTGCAGTAACCACATGACTGGCAATAAGGATTTATTTTCTTCTATTGATACTAGTATTAAGTCTGAAGTAAAACTGAGAATTGATTGTAAGGTTACAGTTAATGGTAAAGGTGTAGTTCCAGTTTACACTAAGAATAATCAGAGAAGAAATATTAACGATGTTTATTTCATGCCTGGTTTAAAATGCAATCTTATTAGTGTTGGACAGTTGTTGGAGAAAAAGTACAGAGTGTTCTTCAAGAACAAGGTATGTACAATCTATGATAAATTTCCCAACAAACAGTGGATTGCAAGAGTAGAGATGACCAAGAATAGAATGTTTCCACTTGTTATGAAAAATGATTTGAGTGGTTCTTTGAATGCTTATAAAGCTAGAAGCTTAGATGAATCTTGGTTATGGCATTTGAGATATGGTCATTTATACTTTGGTGGCTTAGATCTGTTTCAGAAAAAACAGATGGTAAAGGGGTTACCTTGTATTCAGCAACCTGCAAGCTCTTGTGAGAGATGCATACATGGAAAACATCACAGAGAGAAATTTGTTTTAGGTGTTTCCTACAGAGCAAAAACTCCATTGAAAATTGTCCACACAGATTTATGTGGACCTATGCAAACACCTTCTTTAACTGGTTGTGTTTATTTTATGACATTCATTGATGATTTTAGTAGGAAGACTTGGTTGTATTTGTTGAAACAGAAATCGGAAGCCTTTGATGTTTTTAATAAGTTTAAGTCTAAGGTTGAGAATGAGAGTGGTCAAACCATTAAAGTCTTAAGGTCTGACAGAGGAGGTGAATACAAACTTAATGAATTCATTGAATTTTGTGATCTTCATGGAATTAAAAGACGGTTTACTGCTTGATATACTCCACAACAGAATGGAGTGGTTGAAAGGAAGAATCGGACCATCATGGATATGGCTCGAAGCATGTTGAAAGATAAGCATATTTCAAATGAATATTGGGGAGATGCGGTTCTTTGCTATGTTTTTATCTTGAATAGAAGTCCGACCAAGACCGCGAGGGATCGTGTACCTCAGGAAGCTTGGGATGGTTGCAATGTTTCTTATTTCATAATTTTTGGATGTGTTGCATTTGTGCATGTACTTGCAGAAATGAGAAGGAAGTTGGATGACAGAAGCAAGAGATGTATATTTGTTGGATACAGAGAAGAGTCTAGGGCATATAAACTCTACAATCCTATCACCCATAAATATGTAATCAACAGAGATGTTCAATTTAAAGAAGATGAAGCATGTCATGGAAATATTGACAAATCAATTTCAGAGGGAGCTGTGTTACCCTGTGAAGATGATGATGGAGCTGAGGAGGCTGAATGAGATGGACAAATGGTTCCACATGCACTTACGCCTGTAGCAAGAAGTCCAACAAGGCAAGCACCAGATTTCAACCCATCTCAATTTTGAACACCCAGAACTCATGAGCGTGGTGAGCCATCTGGACATGGTAGACATCAATCAGATTCATAGGTAAGTAGTGAATCAAATCCCACTTTAGCTTCATTGAAAAATAGATTTAATGGTCAGAAGACTAGAATCTTAAGAGAATTATATGATCATAATGAAGAAGTAGATAAGATTTCAAGTTTTTCATTAATGGCATGTGATCCTGTAAGTTTTAATGAAGCTGCTAAAGAGGATGTTTGGATAAAAGCAATGGATGAGGAGATTGATTCGATTGAAAGAAATAACATTTGGGATCTTGTCGATTTACTTGAAGCTAAGAAGAGTATTGGTGTTAAGTGGTTTTATAAGACTAAGTTGAATGCAGATGGTGAAGTTGAAAAGTACAAGGCAAGACTTGTAGCTCAGGGGTTTAGTTAGCAACCCGGTATTGATTACAATGAAACATTTTCTCCTGTAGCAAGAATTGGCACTGTGAGGATGGTTTTAGCTATTGTAGCTCAGAAAAGATGGACCATGCATCAGATGGATGTTAAGTCTGCATTATTAAATGGATATTTAGAAGAAGAGGTTTATGTAAGACAAACTCCGGGTTATGAGATTGATAAGCACAGGGATAAATTTTACAAGTTCAGGAAGACTTTATATGGATTGAAACAGGTATATAGAGTTTGGTATAGCAGGATTGATGAATATGTGATCAGTGTTGGAATTAGCAAAATTCCAAGTGAACCAACTCTGTATACAAAGGTAAACAAGGAAGGTAAAATTTTGATTGTTTGTTTGTATGTTGATGACCTTATTTTTATTGGACATCTATCTGTAGATGATTTTAAAGATGCCATGAAAACAGAGTTTGAGATGACTAATTTAGGATTGATGAAGAATTTTCTCAGAATTGAAGTCGACCAATTTGATGATGGCATTTTCATTTGTCAAACTAACTATGCAAATGAAGTGTTGAAAAGGTTTAGAATGTTGAATTGCAAGACAGCTGCAACACCAATGACAACTGGTATTAAACTTAGCAAGTATGATGAGGGATCATATGCCGATCCAACTCTGTATAAGAGGTTGGTTGGAAGCCTTATGTATTTAACAACAACGAGAACTGATATTATGTTTGATGTAAGTTTAATTTTCAGATTCATGGAGACTCCGAAGAGTACTCATTGGCAAGAAGGAAAGAGAATCCTGAGATACATTGCTAGAACAAGTAACTTTGGTATCCAATACACATCAAGCTTGAACTTTGAGTTGATCGGATATATTGATAGTGATTTTGCAGGTTCCATTGATAACAGGAAAATCACATCTGGGTATGTGTTCAGTCTTGGATCTGGAGCAGTGGCATGGGCATCAAAGAAACAACCCATTGTGACTCTATCTTCTACTGAGACATAGTATGTTGCAACAGTTGTAGCTGTATGTCAAGTTGTGTGGATGAGAAGGATCTTGAATGAATTGTTACATGACCAGAATGATGCAACCCAAATTGTCCGTGACAATAAAACTGCCATTGCACTGTCAAAAAATCACGTCTTTCATAAACAGAGTAAGCACATTGATACAAGGTATCATTTCATTCGAGAGCTGGTAACTGGTAAAGAGATTTATGTTCAGTTCTGCAGATCTGAAGAACAATTTGTAGACATATTTATGAAGCCTTTGGGAAATGAATTGTTTAGAATCCATAGAAGAAATATTGGGGTCTGCAAGCTGTAATGCATTGTTTACAACAATTTTGTTTTACATATTTTCAGTTTGTTTTTCTCTGAAATGATTAAAAGAGAGTATGTCAGAGGTAATCATTTCACCGCCTTTGTGCAAACGATAAATCGGTGGCTTGACCTTTCAAGACTTGAGACACCATCGATGGATTTGTTAGCGGTGGCCGCTTAACCTTTGCAGGCCACGAGATACCATCACCGCTTAATTAAATCTTTTTATAAAATCGAAGGGGCATTTTTGTTTGTATAAATACCTTAAACAAATTGTAACTATCGGTGGATTTGTTAGCGGTGGCCGCCTTAACCTTTGCAGGCCACGAGATACCATCACCACTTAATTAAATCTTTTTATAAAATCGAAGGGGCATTTTTGTTTGTATAAATACCTTAAACGAATTGTAAGAAAGATAGTGTGAATGCACATTGAATAGAAGTTGTTATTTTTGTATTCGAAGGTATTTTCTCTGTTGATTTTTTTTTGAGTTCGTAAACTCGTCTGATTCATATCTCCTACTTGTTGTTCAATGAATTAAGTTTTTTTTTTCGATTCGCTATATTGTTTTTAATTTAAGCAAATGCTGTAATTATTTGGAGTGCACGGAGTTCTTGAGTTTCAAAACTCCGAACCCGAAATAGGTGATTTTAATATAAAAGCATATTGAACCAAAGTTGAGATATTCAGCGTTCAGAGTTTAATTGTTAAAGAGTGCGTGGAGTTCCCTACTATCAAAAACTCTGAACCCGAAGTGGTGGGCCCAAACCCTATTCGCTATTAGGGATTAGTTGTTTCATTTTCCTTCTGCTGCTGGGCCCACAACTTATTCGTATTTCGCGATTCGGCAATTCACTTGGTGTTTTGTTTTTGGAGTCTGGCGTTTGTAATCGCCGAATACCGAACCCCAATTGACCTCTGGTTTTTCACATTTCCCATCTATCATGACACTCTCATAGATTTGGTACTGCTCCGTGAGCTGTAAGACGGCTTCGTAGGGAAGATTTTCCTTTTCTGCGTCTTTCTTGGTCTGAGCTTCCATCTCCACCTGCAGTCATATCAATACCCGCTAAGACAACGATTTGAAACATTGTACATACTAATATATTCTCACAATAAACAGGACTTACCCTTGCGGACTCCTAGTGAACCTCATCTATGCCCGGCGGACATGAAAGAGCGGTGATGTCCTTCAATTTCTGGCATAATTCTGACTCGATGCGGGCCAGAGCTTTGTGAGACTGGTCCACTAGAGAACGATCGGATCGGGTGCTAAGACTTCCAGGCATGTCGGTAACGAAAGTCATCTTAAAGACTTCGAAAACAATATTTCAAGCGGTTTTCCGCCAAATCTGGGGTTAGGACACAGATTTTCAAGCGATCTTGAAATAATTCATCGCAAATTGAAACAAAAATTTTGATTTCTTGCGCAAACCAGCAGTCCAGATGTCAGATTTGCTGCCTACATATAATAATTGAGTCTATGAAAATCAAAACAACAAAACGTTCAGGAAGTAAGGCAAAGATATTTCATGAGCACCGTACAATATCTACGGAAATAAGCTTTAAATTCTGGAACAAACCTCAGCCGCTGCAGTCGTTCAGGAAATATTGTTACCTCAAACCCTGACGAGTAACTTCTCAGAATCCAAATCCCGATCTTTGTTCGAATCGCGACTCGCGAGTACTTCGCCAACTGTATGTGATAAGGCAAGTTACTGGTATATAATGGGAAGAGTTGGTTAGTACGGAAATTTATTGAACAAACAGTACGGTATGGGACGGAAAACCGGCGGAGCTCATGGCTCCTGAGTCCTGGTAGGCCAGCCTTTTCATCATGATATTCACGACCCTTTCACGCAAATGGATAACTGCCAACTCATAAACCTCAGTAACGACAATAGCGTCGCGATCATGAGGGTCAACAGTTCTGAAAACCTTGTTACGGAGTGGGCTAACTTGGGAGTAATCTTCTCTCCCCATTTATTTTTTTACAGGTTTTTGTTTTGGATGGTGTGGTTTTAAATTTTAGATTAAATGAAAATTCTGATCAATTTTCTAAATATATGAATTGATTTAAAATAAAATAAAATTATTAAAATAGAGTTTTAAAATGTATAAAACTTTGATCCATATAATATACAAAATTCAGATTACTCCTGAAAATGAGATTAACCTACTCTTGATACAAAGAATACACTGATAGTAAATGTTTATAAAACTAAAATTGCAGCCAAAAATATATTGAAAAGCCGACAACTAAATTTTGTATGACATGATTACATGAATTTATGGTCATCATCGAGAGTTAGGACTCCATAGTGGGCTGGACTCTCATGGTTGCAAATTACTGGTTCAAATTTGCAGTACCTTGAAATTTAATTTAAATAATCCTTTGAGTGCACTATCCAACCATATTTCAACAGATGTACTTCATTTATAAACCAGCAAGGATTACAATATTAAAAAACATTAAAAATGAAATGCCAACTCCCATGTAGAAAAAAATTGGACAGTAATCTCAGATTGCCGTAATTCCGGCAAAGTGGATTCGATTTGTCCCAGCGTTATGTTCCCTCGAGGGGAAACATTTTCGACTGCAAGGAAATAGCTCGAGCTATCCTAGAACAAAAAAAGGTTGGTACGCTCTTGTATTATATAATGTTCTACATAACTAGTTAAGTTTGATTAATATGACACTCATAGTTAAGTTTGATTAATATGAGACACTAATATAACATGTGGGGTACCATAAGAATGTGGGGTTTCAAAAGTGATGATGTTGTATAGAAAACAATGTATTATAAATTCTATGGGTTTGAATATAAAACAAATGTATGGGTTGGAATATAATAAAATATATTATGAATATTGTTTATTTGAATATTAAATTGATAAGATAATAATAATATTAATAAAATTAATTTTTTTTATAATTATAAAATATGAGTTATGAAATAATAATAATTTAATTATTATTATTTCATTATTTTAAAAGGGTAAGTGATTACTTGCCATTTTTTAGAACTAGAAAAATATTAAGAGAAGTTTTTCAAGATCACCAAAACTTAGGAAAGTTGGTAGTGACAAATATTTAGAAAATGACATCTAATTTGGGTATACGCTGGACAATCTAAGAGAAAGTGTTTTTCATCTTCAACCTTCTTAGTGTCACAAAGGTGGCACACTCTTTCATCCCATGGAGAATTGACCAACACCTAGTTTCACTATGGAGCTCGTGAAAATTGTTTCTTATCTTAGAAATGGTTATTCTTTTCTTTACACTTGTCAAAACAAATAGATAATTTTGATCTTCTAGATTAGGGTTGATTACATCACTATAATACCTTAATTTTATTTTTTCCTCTAACTTTTTATCAAACCACATTTTCTCCTTAAATTTTGATTTGATGATATTTTTAATAGTATCATTATAATGCAATCCTCACTTATAGCGATTAAGACTAGATTTTGAAGCAATTATAGGAAACCTCTTGTCTTCCATATTATTTAACGTGTTCTTATACATTAGGTATCTAGGTATCTAGTCATAGCCGTGCTATCAATAAAGCAGATGCTTGTTTCTAAGAAAAGAATAAAATAAAACATCCATAAAAAATAAAAGTACAACAAAAAATATCAAAAAAATTTAACACTTATGTATTAAAAAAAACTAAAAATCCCTTCCACTTTAATGTAACATATTACAATTTAACAATTATATAATTAAAGAAAACTAAAAAGCCCTTAACACAAACATCTAAAAAATAATAAATTTTTTAATTCATAATTACCATCATGTAAATTTTGTTTACTTGTTCAATGGAATCATCCAAGATCTTTTTCACTTATTTATTTGATAATTTATTAAAATTCTATAGTGTCGTGTTCTTTTATGGATGCATTTCTTATAGTTTTTATTTTTCATTAAAAACATTGGAATATAAATCTATATTTTAGATCCTCTTTTTAACGGAATTATTTTTGGTAGAATGGTCACAATATTTGATAATTTATTAAAATTCTATAGTGTCGTGTTCTTTTATGGATGCATTTCTTGTAGTTTTTATTTTTCATTAAAAACATTGGAATATAAATCTATATTTTAGATCCTCTTTTTAACGGAGTTATTTTTGGTAGAATGGTCACAATAGGCTTTAATTTTTATACACAAAGTTTATAAACACTTATCAAGAAGATTTGAATCTAGGTGGGCAAAATTATCACCACGTAAGTCTTATAGTTACTTTTCACCAGTTTTATTTATTTATTATTATTAATTAATTTTATTTATTTATTTATTATTATTAATTGATTTTTTATAATAATTTTTTTAACAATAAAATTATATATATTTTTTTATTCATTTTTTTTTCAAAATTTAAATGATTTAACTGATCTTAAAAAAGTATTCAAAATTTTAAAAACAAAATTTCATTATCCAAGTTTTCATTTAGTAGAATTCCTATTTAATTAGTAATAGAATTTTAATTAAAAAAAGATTCGGTAGAAAATTTTTATAGTCCCACTTTTCATGAATTCCATTTTCATATCCCATATCAAATTTGTAACCACGGTCGATATTAAAATCCAAATTACGGTTATGCGGTTGACCGAGGCTAATATATTGATAATTATAATGGTTAAAAGTAGCGTCAAAATACTCGTGATTAGGGACATCGAAATTGATATAATATAGGTCAAAAATCTGGTTTTTATATTACATAATGGATAACATTCAAAACACACATTATTTTTTTATTTAACTCCCATTTATTCTTCCATATCATTAATCAACAATAAAAACAATATATATGTTTGTTTTTCATAAGTATAATGTAAATTATAAAAAAAAAATGTTTTACCCATTTGTCATAATGATATGTTCGACTAATAATGAATAGTCATACTCTAAATAATTTGAAATTGATTTTTTTTACTATTGAAAATAATTATTCTTCCATATCATTAATCAACAATAAAAACAATATATATGTTTGTTTTTCATAAGTATAATGTAAATTATAAAAAAAAAATGTTTTACCCATTTGTCATAATGATATGTTCGACTAATAATGAATAGTCATACTCTAAATAATTTGAAATTGATTTTTTTTACTATTGAAAATAATGTGAAGAGAAATTAACATTTTTTTTTAAATTTGGAAATAAATTATTTTTTATGAAAAATTGTAGGTGTATAGATTATTAATATAGTTGTAATAAGGATAGTTTATAGTGTTAAATCCATTTTAACATTAAAAACAACAATTTCATCAATCTAAAATTTTAATTTTAGCAATAATTTCGATCTAATTTTAGTTATAACCATTAACAAATAGAAAAATGAAAAAAAAAAACATAAAAAATTTAGCATTCTTAGTAATAATAATAATAAAATAAAACTTTTATAGACTACCTAAATGACTAGGCAATGTGGTGGACTATAGGGTGGAAGATGTCTGTGATTTAGGTAGCAAATTGGAATCAATATGTGGATGCTATGAATAAAATTCAATTAGAATCAAGGATCAATGTAACAACATTGTAATTGGGATGCAATTAATCATAAAATTTATTTAATAATTAAGAATTCATTTAATATGGTGAAGGTGATGACTAATGATGATGGTTAATGTCCATTTAGAACAAATATGGTTTATTGGATTTTAAGAAAGGTAATAAATTACCTATTTTACTTAAGAATTTTATTTTTGTGCATGAAAAGTTTTAAGAGAAGTGTACTTAAATCACCATACTTTTGATTAGTTAATAGGTTAGGAAAGTCCATATATAGTAATAAATATTTAAAAATCATGATTTAGTGCGAGCCTATTCACAACATTATAAAAGAATATGTGTTTATCTTCAACCTTCTTAGTGTCACAAAGATGACACATTCTTTCAATCTTGGAATTGTCTCACTACCTCACTATGAAGCTCGTAAGAATTTGTTTTTTATTTTAGCAATGTTTTTTTTAAGGTAATCAAAACAAATAAAGCTCTGGATATTTTAAATTAGGGTTGATCACCTCCTTATAGTATGTTAATTTTCTTTTATCCTTTATTCCCCATTATTTAGCCAACAATTGCATCTTCATACCAAATTAACTTGACTTATAAATAATTTTGAGTAAAATTTGAAAAAATCTTAAAAAACCTCAAAATTAAATCTCACATCAAAGTAAATAAAATCTTAAAAACCTCAAAATTTTTCCAAAATTAGATTTTACATCAAAGTAAATGGGATTATGTGTTAAAGAAAAAATAAGAATTTCTCATAATTTGAGTGCAAAAAGTTATCTCATCGCATCCCATCCAATGTCATAACTTAGGCACCTCTTGAGATGAGCACAAACTCCTCAATATACGTAGTTAATGCCAAGAAAAAGTGGTGGTAAGTATGGAAATACAGGTAGCATTAGAAAGTATACAGCTATATTCAACGACAATACAATATAGAATGAAGAAGGAATGAATTTTGCAGCTCTTGGTAGGATAAACAAAATGGATAATTGTTGACTCAACTTAGTCCAACTCTCCCAAAATGGATAATTCCTAAATCAACTCCACATGAAAAACGTCCACTAACGTAAATTATGTTAGGGTCATTAGAGTCAACGATGCTAAAAAAAAAAACATTTCATTATAAAGAATACACTACTATGAAATATTTATAACTTCAATATTTAGAAATATACTAAAAAGACAATAACTGATATTTTTATTTCATGAGCATATTAATTTATGCTCATCATATAGAGTTGGACATTATAGTAGAGTTTTGTTGATGCTCAAATTAACACCCCAGGAAAGTCCTAGTATGTGAGGGGGATTTGGGGCAACCGAACAAGAAAGATGTCCATTATCATGTTAATAGTCTTGTTTCTACTCTTCTAGGTTAGTTTTTTTAATCTAAGAAGATATTTACTATATGGTCAAACTAGGCCCTATCATTGTATAGGATAGGTGAGGATAAATATTTATCTTGACTAGGATTGACTTCTCTAAAGAGATGGATCAAGACAAACGAGAGAAGATAACACTCAATAAATGCTTGGAAGGCGAGGACTTGCACTCAATGTATCAACACAATGTTAGGCAGCGAAAGCATAAACATAACAAGATTCTAATAGAAAAGAAAATAAAACCAATATTAAATCGATAATAGCAATCACACAATTGACACAGTGATTTATGTGGAAACCCAATACTGGAAAAAAACACGAGGAAATGATAATCGATATTCTTATTATTCAAGGGAGAATTACAATAGCTAACACAAGAATACAACCATCCTCTCATCTCTATGCACACACTGCACTCCACAGTATTGTGTCTTTCTCACACATTGCAAGTTCACCTCTATGGGTAGTCTCGTATATATAACATGTATCACACAATTACATGAGATGATCATAAATAGATCACATAGTTACATGACATGTTCACTGGAGAGTGCATGCATTCACAATATAAATTTAGTGCATGCAACTGCATGGGAAATTGGTTAGCGTGTTTTCAACAATCTCCATCTTTAAAAAAAATTACTGGATATATCATGCCCGAATTAACTCATCACCTTTTTTGCAATCCAAGAGAATCCAAACACCATTAAAGCTCCACAACTTCTCTAACAATATTGTTATGTGAACATGTATGTGAACAATATTGTTATATGATTCACTCCAGTATGGACCATTCTTCCCCCATCAGTAACCTGTCTAATAAACTAATGCACTTGTCCATTTCAATACACTGGACCTTTAGTCAAATGCTCAACACTTTGACCACCAAAGAACACCACATCTTGTACCTATCCAAACTTACCCAATAGATCCTTGCATTCTTGCAAGACATACCCTGAGGTATGTCTCCTCCTATCCAAATGTTATGAATCATAACCACAGACTAAATCACTGCAACCACTATAGGTGATACTTATGCTTATGTATTTGAAGCACCCATTTCCATGCTCTTCACCTGGTTTTTCCATGTGTCTACTGAAAACACCAACTTCATGTGAAATGATGACCATTTCCCATCGCAATCATCAAACTTCCTACTAGAATATAATACTTGAGACATATAACCATTTTATTTTTCATCAGTTAGGACATAAACCTAAAGAAAACTTACAATGGAAAAGGGATTTTATCAGTTTCACATTATTCATACTGAATTTCCTGAGTATATTCACCACATACTTTTGTTGTGATAACCAATGTTACCATATTTTCTATCTCTGTGTATTTCCATTCCCACAATGATTCTCCAGAAATACAATCTACAACCTATCATTTTCATTTAATTAGGAAAATATCTTCCTATGCTCAATACTTTGTAAACTAGCGATGTTCCTTAGTGTCGAAAAGATATTTCCCCCATGACTTTGGGTCAAGTCATAGAAAATCGAGACCAGATTGAGAAGACTGAAATATTCCCTCACAAACAAATATGGAAACTGAAAAATAGCTATTTTCACTAGGAGAGAGTAGGGAAAAAGAGAAGGAGAAAATGTGCACCTTAAACCCTTTGTTCTATGTTTATCCCTGCTCCTTCTTTTCGAAGCGCACTTGAACTTTGTCGAAACAAGCCTGCAAAACTAAATCAAGACAAATGTTGCATCGAGGTAGTTAGGTAATCAATTAACATATATATTATGTCTTATATCCAAAGAAAGTATGAGAATGATGAAATACGATATTGCAATGAACACCAAATTGGATGGAAAAAAAACTCTTCTATTAACACCAAATATCAAAGTTAGTTACAACCTGACTCACTTCCAACACTGATTCAGAGCCAACTACCTGGGTTCCTCCACAAATCCTTCAAGCATATACTCCACAATGAGGCTCTTCCTTGAATAGTCTGATAAGGATAAGGAGACACCTTATGACTATATAAAAAGGAAGAAACACTAGAAATGGAGTTTCTAGGTCAGTGAATGATACTCATAGGAAAAAGGAATAGGGAAGCTTGCAAGATCTCAACACCATAACCTTACACCAAAAGACTGCTCCCCTTCCTAGCCCTCAATGGTTCTTTTGTATCTTCCCCAAGTATTTAGGGAAGTTGGAATTGATTTTGTACGGGCATGGGAACATTGGGAAACAATCCCAATAGAAAAACCCACCCAAAAACTTGGAAATATTTTATTTATCATTATTTTTTAGGGCATATGTGGGTGTTACATTGACAAGTCATGGATTTCCACTCTTTGCATCAAAGGAGACCGCAGATATTTGCAAAAGACATGTTTTTTAGATGATTCACATGATGCAAGTTGGGAATTTTTCTAGCAAGCCAAGGGAAAAGGATAGGCCATGACACAAATGCATAGGTGTGGCATTTTTTTCTATAAAAAATTTCCCCTAATGTGTGAGGTCAGAAGGGAAAAATGATGGCCGAAATACATTATAAACACTCAGAGGTAAGGATGCATTGAAGTAAACTCGTGGAGGTTCCCGAACAAATGATCCAAAAACAAAAACCATCGACAAACGCCAATAAATACTATTTTATTCCCAAGTCGAGCATACCCATGCTCAGGAGTGATATAAGCATGGCCACCAAAACAAGTACACTACATATCCATGGTTTTTGTAGGGATTTTGCATCGTGCAAAAGATGAGATCCCTCAGGATCTACCAGCGCCTAATATAGGAATAGATAAATAAACTAAGGATGTTCCTCGATCCGATTCATACACGAAAAAAACCAAAGAAGATGAAATCCTCCCAAAGATCAAAGGAATTGTGCATGAATTGACAACATATCTAATAATATATCATAACACATAATTATACTAATTCTCTACCAATGAATACTTAAAATTATATGAGCAATTATATAGAGGAAAACATCTAATATGTATTTTATTAATCAAAGAAGAAATATTACAATGTGCAAATGTAGACTAAAGATATGGCCTCCTTGCAAGCTCTTTGCCCAAGTCTTCCAACCAAATCAATAGAGTAACTTTGTTAGATTTTTCCTCCTCTCTTCCCATGGGAAATGGCTTGGTTCTTATAGGGATTTAGGGATAATTCCATATAGTTGTTAGTATAATATTCTCGAGCTCATAATGGAATCCTTCTCGAAGCTAAACCGCGAGAAACCAGTGGGAGGTCTTATCCATGAAAACCAAATCCAAAAATAGGAGTCTCTAGACTTGGTCACTCCGTAGACACATAGACAGAGCGAACGATCTCTCCTTGGAAAGCCAAAAGGAGAAACAAACCCATTTGGTCGCACCCTTAGTGAAGGAACAAAGAGATGAAGTGGAAATTAGGTTGGAAACTCAGATGAATACCATAAGGTTGGTCATGGACCTATCAGTGGAATGCGACACACAATGGAAATGGTGGTAAATGAGAAAGAATGGATGACCAGATTGTTATATATGATGATAGAACATGTGCATTGTTCAAGGGAGACTTAAAGTAGTAATAGTTGCCATATAATGAAGATAACAAGATAGAAAAACCCTCTAAAAATTCTCCACCATGATTGGAGAGTACCTCATTTTAGTTTTACAAGCTTGAGGAGGATAACATATGCTCAATATATCTTATCTAGCGATGAGTCCCTCGACATATTTTCAACAAACCTGAAGAAGGAGGGGTTTGGTCCCATCTGTGGGTCCTTTGATGTAAATTTTAATGAGTCCAAAGAAGGTAATATCAATGGCCTTTTCATGTTTAGAGAGTCTGAAAAGGTTGTAAAGAAGACTCCACAACAAATGTTTTTGTAAATTTAGTCTCCGGGGTTCGAAAAAGTATAAAACAATACCTAGAAGAACACTTCTAATCATGCTTGAATAGAGTATTCATTTTTCGTAATTAGTCTAACGAGGCCAAAAAATGGGTAAATTATCACTTGAAAGACACCCTTTCTAACCTTTTAATGAGTGTGAAAGGAAACAAGCTCACTCAACAATCTTTTCATATTTAGAGATTATGAAAAGAGCTTAAAGGAGACTCCAAGGGTTCCTTTTTTGTATAGATTTTATGAGTCCAAAAAAGTGATAAAATTATACTCGGTAACCTATTCTCATGTATTGAAAAGAACGAGAAAGAACAAAGAGTGATCTCGGTAACTTATTATTATGTATTTATGAGCATGCAAAAGAACAAAGAATAAGCTTGGTAACATATTCTCATGTATTTATGAGCTCGAGATTGGTTTCATTTTTACACAATCTTGAAAGAAATTAAAACTATGCTTGGGTAGGTTTCATTTTTTCATGAGCTTGAAACTAGGAAAACTATGCTCATAACTGGTTTCACTATTTTAATGAGCTTAAAACCAAAAATGAACTATGCTCGACACTTCCCAATGTATAGTACAAAGGTGGGTGTTTGTTACTTTTCCCCCATCTTGAGAAGATAGTCGCTTAACTCTAGAATGATTATCAAGGGCTAGAGACATGCCCCCCAAGCTTCGTTTCATTTGCCCACTCTTCTCCCATCACCAATTTCTATGCCAAATTAGACTGTTGGCTATTGATAGGAAAATTTTCCCCAGAGGAAGAAAGAGGACCAATTGTCATAGGCAGATGAAATGAAGGTTCAATTACAAGTTCTTACAAAAGACTCAACTCAACAGAAGAGGCAACTATTTCATTTTTTCATGAGCTTGAAACAAGAAAATAACCATGCTCATGAGCATCTATTTCATTTATGTTTGAAACAAGCTTGACATAGGAAAAAAATATGCTCGATTATTGGTATCATTGTTTAACGAGCTTGAAATTGAAAATAAACCATGCTCTTTGTTTGGTTGGATCCCCTGACCACTATTTCATTTTTTAACGATCTTTAAACATAAATGGGAACTATGCTCATATCTATCATCTTGATCATGGATTCCAAGACGATAATACTCTGGAAGGAATACATGTCAAGGGACAAACCTCTATCATGGCTTCCAAGATATCTTCATGAGATGGAAGAAAAACACTCTGGAAGGAATACATGTCGAGGGGCACGATAGGGGTAGGGAGATCAGGCTCTCAAATCCCTATTGAAGATATCACCATGTCAACTACCAGATCTAAGTCATATGAAGGGAGAGATTCCTTCCCATTCAGAGTTGAATGCATGGGACACATTTCCACATAATTGACCTACGACAGGGAGGATGACGTTGTCATATAAGGACCTTTCAAGGAAGATGGATGTTTGACCATCATATGAGTTCCAATGAATGAAAGTTATTCTATGGTCACTATGTGTCCATTATGAGGAAAACACATCAGTCAAAAGAGTGTGGACATGAAATATTTCATGGCATAAACATAGTCTCACTCGAGGAGAAAAATAAAGTCCAAGGGGTCATGTACTACCATCACATAAATATAGACCATTTTTACCCCCAAAGTAATAGGAAACTGAGGAAGGATCCCTAAAGGTTTACTAACCCTTCTGTTAAAATCCAACAAATTATGAGTCACCGACGCAAGCTAAGGAGAACCAACAGCTTGTCAAGCATTCGAGGATAGGATGCTAATGGAATCTCCTTCGTCTATTATAGTGTTAGAAATATTCCTACCAAAAACTTTGACATCGATTTCAAAAGGCACATAAGAAGGGAGACAAGGTTATGTTAGATAATTCCAATCAATTGTAATAACATTTCTTGGAGGGGGTGTCGTTGGAATGGGTGGAATGCCCCCTTGTGTGGAGGAATCCATGGTGACAAGAAAGACCTGAGAGACATCCTCGATATTCAAAGGAGGAGTGGGATTAACTAATCGGGAGATCGGATCAACCACTTGATGGATTGGATTGACCGAGGAGGTACTAACATCGATCACTTGGGTTTCAATCTTCGATGGAAGAGTGGGATCAACCAATGAAAAAATCCGATCAACCACTTTATAAACTGGGTTAATTGAGGATGAAATCAAATTGACCACTTGATAAACCATATTAACCAAGGAGGGAACCATATTGACCAGTTCATCAACTAATTGTGGGTTGGGAGAGAGTTTACAGTAACCTATTGGAAGTTTTTGTTGAACATCAACAATTTTTTTCAACAGATATGAAGCTTCATCCATGCAGGGACAAAGGTAGGCGCGATGCATTTCCTTACATAACAAGAAAACAAATTTGACTTTACCCTTCTTATTTCAAACCTGATTACTAGTCGATGGGTTGTCACCACCATGGCCTACAGTGGTTGATAACACTATTGAGAATAAACTTGACACCACACTTCTACGACCTTTGCAATATGAGGACATTCCTTGAGAAGATAATCACCCTTGCAAATCCTTTAAGGGAATTTGGGTTTGCAATTTTTAGACGAGATGACATCATCAACACTCCCAACATGATTCCTAGAGGATGGATGATCACTTCTACATGTCCTGCATTGGTTGGAAGATTTTCTCTTTCTTGTTTTTCTTCTTCTTAATCTTTTGTTTATTCTTTTTGTTATCAACCTAGTTACTAGTTGTAGAGATTTCACTAGGTGAAGAGGAAGAACAAGAAGAATATCCTACTAGTGAAGAAGGTGGAGGATCAAAATGAGGTTGATGATACATGGGTGGAGTGTTGACATATAAATAACTAGGCACACTTACGTTCACTGGAATGGAAAAAAACAAAATCAATAACCCAATCGTGAGACCAGGAAGAGCTAAAGTGGTGATGTAAGGTGGGCCAATGTGTCCTGCATAAGGATAAAAAACGACATCCCTAGAAATGGGATTCCTTCATTGGTATTACAAAGAAATTATTCCATAGATACAGAATCAACCCTAAGGTCCACTAAGAAAACAAATAGCACGCGTTAGAAAATATAGGAAGCAAACCAAACAAACCAATAACTTCTCATAATGAATGTACTAGTTGGCGATAAAATCCAACATCGCGGGAACATGTGAGAAGGGGCTAGGATGAGTGGGTTGATCAATTACATTGGTGACCTTATTAACATACTTATTCCCTAGTGCAATTCCCCTTACGACGAGAACCGTGGGTAACCCTCCAAGGAGTGCGAATGAGTTTGACCAACGTATGACCCAGGTATAGTGAAGACTCCCCTTCAACATCACCTTTTGTAAAGACCCTAAATATTATGGAACTAGGGTTACCAAATCGAAATCATCCTCTGAGAAGATACACTTAACAGTTGAGTCCAAAAGTATGGGAAGGATATTAAGTCCATAATTATTCAAGAAAACTGAGAACAAGAGGACCGAAAAAATATCTAGAGGACCCCATACGGATTCATGATTCACGAAGTTCTGAGACCAAATGAAAACAATTTATTTTAAATAAAAACCCCCAATATATTAATGTTCCACTATGTTTGGTTAATCCTTGGAGGGGTATTCTCAACTTCTCTCCTGCACGTGACCTCGTGTTTATCCCTTGTGTGAGAGAGGGGTCCCAGCTATGCTTATACGAAAATTGGATTTTCTCTCCCTATCACAAGATTCTAAATTGATTTTAGTTTCTTTGGAGAGTTCACCTCACATACTATTCCAAATCTCTATCTTGATCTATTTTTGATGTACATGCCCTAAAAATAAATGTTTCTAGATCATTTTTATTAAGCGCTTAATTTTATGGTTGTTGGTTTACTCATGGGTGCGATAGTGAAACTGATGATGTTTAAAGGACTCACATATAAAAAGGTGTAGAGAATTATGCAATGCAATAATTCCTTTTCAATTAAATCTAGCTAAAGCAGGGAGTGGAGTTCTTTACTCATTTATAATGATAACTACGCACTCAGAAACATGCAATCTTACTTTTCTTTTCAATGAATGGGAAAAAAATGCCAAATGATGAAATGAAGTTTTTGCAATCTGAAGGAAAAAAAAAATCCTAAGCTACCTTTGAAAACACTCCAACAAAATTTTATGTTTTTTCTTTTTCTTTTCAAGTAAATGAAATTTGAAATGAATTCTTTCTATTTATTTTTTTTCAATATATAATGTGTAATGCACTGAAAAGTAGACAAGAAGTAATAAAGAAAAGTTTCCAAATTGAAACACACAACATTCAAGTCTTTGAAAATGAAAAGAGTCTTTGAAAATGAAAAGAGTCTTCCAAATGACTGAAAAGAAATCAACACTAAAATAAATCAAAGCAATAGTTGGAAAACAATCAAAGAGAATTTTCTCCAAACAATATCTCAAAGAGATACCATGGATATGTGGCCTACTATAGGAGGTAAAGGAAGAGAGTTATGGTCATAAAAATGCAACAAGGATTTTGATAATATGATAGATGAGTGGAATACAGAAAGAGAGGAAAATTTTTCAAGAAAAATGCAAAAACATTCACAAAAAATTGTAAAATTCATAGCAAGAAATCTAAGGCAGATCCAAGGTGGATCTAGAGTGTTGAAGAGGGACAAAAAAAATAGGCCCGAGTAGGTATTTTGAAGGTTAAATATTCAAAAAGGATTGTCAGGATAATGGTCGCTCCATAAAAAGGGAGACAAAGCGATCGGTCTCTCCTTGTGAAGGGAGAAAAGGCGATCGAGCGGTTTGGTTGCTCCTGGTTAACCTAAAAGGATAGTTGGTCTCTCCCTTATAGAGAAAAAAATGTAACCAAAGGAGGTTGGAAACTCCCTTATAGAGAAAAATATGCGACCAAAGTAGGTTGGTCACTCTGTTTACACAAGTAAATGGTGATCGAACCTCGGAAGCGAAAAAAAGGAGATCTGCACAAGATATGACAGATCTGTGATATGGGTTTCTTCAACTAGACTCAGAAAATATTGGGGAAATGATTGGGATGGAACAAGAGTACTTAAAATGGAATAGATATCTATAAAGAAGATTAAAAAAATCAACAATATAAGGGGATTAATGCATGGAGAAGAACTTTCCCCGGTATGGTCGTCAATCTGTTGTATGGATTTCATACCCTGCTCGAGCTGATCTCCTGTAGGTTCTACAAGTGCCTAATATAGGAATAGAGACATAAACTAATAATGTTCCTATATATAATTCATACATGAAAAAAAACAAAGAAGATGAAAACCTCTGAAAGATCAAAGCGATCATGCATGGATTGACAATATATCTAATACAATATCATAACACATAATTATACTAATTCTCTACCAATGAATTCTTAAAATTATATGAACAATTGGATAGAGGGAAACATCCAGTATGTATTGTATTAATCAAAGAAGAAATATTACATGTTACAAATGTATACTAAAGAGATGGCCTCCTTCCAAGCTCCTTTCCCAAGTCTTGCAACCAAATCACCAGAGTAACTTTGCTATCTTTTTCCTCCTCTCTTCCCATGGGAAATGGATTGGTTCGTATAGAGATTTAGGGATAAGGAAATATAGTTATTGGGATAATATTATAGAGTTCATAATGGAAGCCTTATTGAATCTAAACCCTGAGAAATTAGTGGGAGGTCTTATCCATCGAAACCAAATCCAAAAATAGGAGTTTCTAGACTCGATCGCTACCTAGACACATAGATAGAGTGATCAGTTGCTCCTTGGAAGGAAAAAAAGGAGAGATAAACCCTTTTGGTGGGACCCTTAGTTAAGGAAAAGAGTGGCCAAGTGGAAATTAGGCTAGAAACTCAGGGAATAAGTGATAGGTTTTAAGGGTTAAAATAAGGGGTTTCTAGGGAATAATGACCTAGTGATTAGGTGATATTTAGGTGATAATGACCTAATGATTAGGTGGAAAATAACTCTATAAAATTTTTATATATGAAATATAGCTATAGTCCATGGCCACAAACAATACACAATGGATCCATGTGATAAAAATGAAGTAGCAAGAATGGCCACGAAAAATACACAGTGGATCCATGTCAAACTAGATCATAGCCACAAAGAGATACACAATGGAACTATGTGAAAAAATCAATAATAGAGTATATATGGGACCGATGGAGAGAACAAATTGATCCTCTACAAGTACAAATGTTTGTGAAATGGAGCCATATGGGTCAGGAAGGAGCACAAAATACCTGACGCTCATACTTCACCCGAGATCTTCACAATGATCCATCGTGGTACACATATTCACTATGTGAATAGATGATTCGAGGTCAGACATAATGAAACATCAATCATGGTAAAACCCACCAATCATGATAATGCACATCAAGGTACCATGGTAAAATCTAACAAGTGTGAATATTGTGAGATGATGTCAAACACCTGGTAGAATCTACCGATCAGGGGACATTGATGTCTTCCCATT